>AWUE01022244.1:0-13846 GCA_001974825.2 Corchorus olitorius
ACCTTAATTAGATAAAGCTCTTGATCCAGTGTGAAATTATCCCTTTTATTCTTTAAACAATTACCTCTTGATCCAGTGTGAATAATTACTCAAGAATAAAGCATTAAGATCTAGTAATTTACAAGCACAATAGGCAATTAAAAATTGGTCAAAGATTCTTAAATCCCTTGGAAGGAAGATCCTTCGCTTCCAATTGCTACCAAACAATTAAATCCGAAGATTCTTCAAGATTTTAATTTAGCTAATGCTACTTAATTTATCAAGAAAGTGCATGCTTCAATCTATCAAAACAAGCAACATAGAATTCATGCAGAGATATTAAGAAATACCCTATTAATTTTCATATAAAAGCACAAAATCTCACCATGATATAAGTCAAGAGGTCAATTAAATTCTACATTGGAGAAAAGAAAAGGATTACTCACTCATGAATTGAGTGAGCATCCAAAGAAAAGAAGAAAACTTACAGAAATTTGGGGCGAAATCCTCCTCTTGAAAACTTAGGGTTGCCGCCCCTCCCTATGCAAAGAGAGGGTGGCGGCACCCTAGCCCTAAAACTAGAAGAAAAACTAGAACTAGAAGAGAAAAAGAAGAAGAGAAAATTATATGTGTGAAGGTATATGATTTGTGTTACAGGAGGTGGCTATTTATAGTGGAAATAATCCTAGAAAATCCAATCCTAACTTGGAAAGGGGTCTAATTCGGTTTGGGTCTAACTTAGACTCCAAGTTAGATTAAAAGTCATCCTAGAATAGAATCCAGGTCAAAATAGGATCCTGAAATTTTGCTGAATTCGTGCAGGGACTTCGACGGCATTTTTGGACTTGAAAACGGCAGAACTGGGTCTTGGACTTCAAAGGAAAGTTATAGATCTCGGAGTTAGCTTTCCAACGAGTACTCATGGGCTTCCAACGAAGGTCTGAGCAGAAAGTTATGATTTTTCTAACAAAACTGCGCCTGAATCCTAATCCTGTTAGGACTAGAATCGGGAATCTACGGGATTTTGGATATTTCCTTGAATATAGGAGTTATTAATTGGAATTTTAATTCCAATTAATAATTATATGGGCTGAGTATTTTCCCATATTAAATATCCAAAATTCCTTAGCTTTCAGGCTCCTTCATGGCTTGTCTTCAATTCTTCGCAATTAAAACTCCATTCTTCAATTCTTGCTTCTTGGAAATAATTCTTCAATGATCTTCAAATCTTCAAATTGTTTTCAATAAATCTTCAAAAACGAACTTCGAATCTCCAAATCTATACTCAAAATTACTTTGCTCATATCTGTGTAAAAAGTCATCAAAATAGCTCCAAAAGTAGTGAAAATTATCAAATTATCAATTTCACATCTTATAAAGACTCAAATCACAAATATTAACAAAATAGCATATATTTAAGCATAAATAGACCCCAAAACATAATAAAATAGGCATAAAAATAGGGTTGTTTTTGGCTCGATCAAGAGTTTTCGCGGAGAATTCTTTATGACAGCATAGAGGCGTGCCAGTCAATTTGCTGAAATTGACAAAAAGTTTGTAAAAACTGGATCTGATGCGCGGAGCAGGAAATTGAAAGATCAGAGCGATTTGTGGGGACTGGATCAAAGTCACACTGAAGCATTTAAATCATTGGATCCACAACAAGTTGTTCTTCATAACTGGGCCTTCTTCTTCTTCCTTTAACTGGATCAGATCTATGAGATCTGTTTTTTGGATTGAAATTGAAAGAAAATAACAATTTGATTGTTATTGATGAAAGAGAAACACATACAGTGTTTTTGTGTCTGGAGATAAGATTGAAATAAGAGAAAAACACTAAAAGAGTGTTTGAATGTCCTGAGATAGGATCTAAACAAGGAAAATATGATGAACGAGTAAGAACTCGTGATGAACAAAGGGAAAATGGCGCAGAGCTAGAGAGAAAATAATCACGGAGTTTGGTTTTTTGCGCGGAGCAAGTTTGTAGCTTCAGGAGCTGGTTTTTGAGAAGAGTGATTTCTCTGGGAAATGTTTTTGAGATGAGTAATATCTGCCCAAAAGCCTTGGAATGACCTCCTTTATATAGGGAGCGGAATGAGCCTTTCATTTAATGTGCTTGACTTGCTGAAGAAGGCGAATTCCACCTCCTAGGTAGATGACAGCTCCCAGGAAGGTGCAGTGAAGCTTCCTTCTTCTTCTGATTGCTTCCAACTACTGGGGAGAGGGAAAAGGAGATGCTAAGGCGCCATTCTCTTGGATGGGAGATGGAAATCTTCCTCCTAGATGGTTGATGAATAATTCTTCCTTCTTCCTATCACACTTCAGTATGCCTTCGTTGCTTCCTTTGTGCTGAAATCAACTAATTTGACTAAGTAGTGGCCTTCTGACATCATGACTTGGAATTTGAACATAAAGGCCATGAAATTCTCCATACTTAGTCATATTTCTCTTCATATCATGAAAATAACACTTAGTTAAGAAAATGGCTTGAACCGAGGTGACAAAGCCACTTGTCCTTAACTGAAAAGAATGCAAAAGTTGCAAACGAAGCCGGAATAAGCCAAAATTTCACCAGTAGGCTTAGATTATCTCCATAAGACTATGGAAACAATTCCAAGGGAATTCGAGCTCTCCTTCATGGTGAACTTGGTTTCACTCCCTAGAATGTCCTTAACTGAAAGCCGGGCATAAGTTCTTACACTGATGTCAGAATAAGGTGAAATTTCACCAAGATGATCTACATAGCTCAAGGATCATCATGGTATGCTCCTTGGTAGAAATCGCAGCCTCTAGCCTCTTTAATTGATCAATTTTACCATTTTGTCCTTAATTGAACAAAATGCAAAGTTGTAGTTTTGCCTCCCGGGGAGAGGGAAGGGGCTAGGCGATTTCTTCACCATGTTAGGTTGATTATGTTGAGGAGGTGTGAGGTTGAAAATCTCATGCCTCTCTCTCGTAGGTAGGTGTTTCTCTTGCTGACAAACTTTAGCTCTCTGCCTCCTTCCTACAGGAAGAGGAAAATAACTCTCCTCAGGGAAGAGGGCGGCCTCTCCTCTACATGGGAGATGACTTTGGACGTTATTATCAAGTCCATGAGATATTTTCCATCTCATGGGTGGATGGTAAGCAACTTCCCTTTTTTACTGCTTGCCTCCCTAGTAGACAGCAATATTAAAGGAAACTACTTCTGTTTGATTTTTTGCGTCCTCCCTTGATATAGGGTGGCATATATGGATAATAATAATAATAATTTCGAAAATTATTATTATTTATTTAATAATTTCGGCCTTAATTAATTAATTACAAGAATTTTCCTAATTCAGTTATGATCGGTCGTCAGCAAATCATAAAAATAAAAATCCCAACAATTACTAACTAAAGATAGTTAGGGCAAGTAGGGGTCGATCCCACAGAGAGAAAGATTATTATTCTTTTTCTTAAAACAAACAAATAAATAAAGAAGATTTTGAAAGTAGAATTAAATCAAATCTAACTAATAATTAAAACTATCTAAGAAAGCAATCAAGAAAATTAAAGAAAACAATTAATCAGAAAGCAGAGAATAAATTGAGAAAATAATTAAGAAACCTCCAACATAGAATTAATATTCCTCTTGACAACAATACCATGGATCATTGACATCTAAAGATTATGAAAACAATGGATAGCTTGCTTGGAATTTAATCCTAAATTACCTTAATTAGATAAAACTCTTGATCCAGTGTGAATTATCCCTTTTACTCTTTAAACAATTACCTCTTGATCCAGTGTGATAATTACTCAAGAATAAAGCATTAAGATCTAGTAATTTACAAGTACAATGGGCAATTAAAAATTGGTCAAAGATTCTTAAATCCCTTGGAAGGAAGATCCTTCGCTTTCCAATTGCTACCAAACACTAAATCCGAAGATCCTTCAAGATTTAATTTAACTAATGCTACTTAATTTATCAAGAAAGTGCGCGCTTCAATCAATCAAAACAAGCAACATAGAATTCATGCAGAGATATTAAGAAATACCCTATTAATTTTCATATAAAAGCACAAAATCTCACCATGATATAAGTCAAGAGATCAATTAAATTCTACATTGGAGAAAAGAAAAGGATTACTCACTCATGAATTGAGTGAGCATCCAAAGAAAAGAAGAAAAACTTATCTAAGGATGGGAAGTAGAGGGGCCGGCGGCTCCTAGGGCAAAACTCCTCCAAATCTTCAACAATTCTTCAAAATAAAATCTCTAGATCTACATACATCAAAAACCTAGACCTAAGGTGCCTATTTATAGTAGAAATAACCCTAGAAATTCCAATCCTAACTTGGAAAGGAGTCTAGGACGGTTTAAGGGTCTAACTTGGACTCCAAGTTGGATTAAAAGTCATCCTAGAGTAGAATTCAAGTTAAAATAGGATCCTGAAATTTTGCTGAATTCGTGCAGGGACTTCGACGTCATTTTTGGACTTGAGAACGGCAGAACTGGGTCTTGGACTTCAAAATAAAGTTGTAGATCTCGGAGTCAGCTTTCGAACGAGTACTCATGGGCTTCAAACGGAGGTCTGAGCAGAAAGTTATGAATTTTCTACCAAAACTGCTCCTGAATCCTAATCCTGTTAGGACTAGAATCGGGAATCTACGGGATTTTGGTATTTCCTTGGATTTAGGAGTCATTAATTGAGATTTTAATTCCAATTAATATTTTATATGGGCTGAGTATTTTCCCACATAAATTATCCATAAATACCAAAGCTTGAGAATTTATCCATGACTTGTCTTCAATTAAAGCTCCAATTTTTCAATTCTTCCTCTTGAAATAAATCTTCAATGGTCTTCAAGTCTCCAATTTATCTTCAAATGGTCTTCAAACACGAACTTCGAATCTCCAAATCTATGCTCAAAGTTGCTTTGCTCAAATCTGTGTAAAAAGTCATCAAAATAGCTCCAAAAGTAGTGAAAATTATCAAATTATCAATTTCACATCTCATAAAGACTCAAATCACAAATATTAACAAAATAACATATATTTAAGCATAAATTGATCCAAAAACATAATAAAATAGCCATAAAAATAGGGTTGTTTTTGCCTCGATCAAGTTAGAACTAGGGTAGTGCAGAAACAAAGTTTCTTCAGGATTTATAATCAAATCTTGACCACTTCATCTTGATATAAATCATGTGAAGACCAATTTACCTTCAATTGTAAATTGAGGTATAAACACCACTAGTTTTTTTTTTTTTTTTTTTGTAAAATTAGCATTGATATTGCTGATAGCAACTGCAAGTGTGGAAAAATCATTTTCGACAGTGAAGATTATAAAGAATAGGTTGCGAAATCGAATGAGCGATAATTTGATGAATGATTGCTTGATTACTTATATTGAAAAGGATGTATTTGAAACCGTTGATAATGAGACAATTATACAACGGTTTCAAAATTTGAAAATTCGGCATGGATGATTGTAAAATAATTCTTTTTTTATATCTCTCTTTTAGTGATTGCATATTTGTTGACAAATTTACTATTAAAAAATTATGTTAAGTTAGTTTGAATTTATATAATTATATACGTATCGAAACATTAATATCATATTCGTATATTTATCGAACCCACTTGAAAACATGTTTGGTTACGCCACTGGTTGGAGTTGGGACTTCTTGTACTCTGTTTATTTCCTTGCCATATTTTGAATTTAATCTATCTCTTTGCCTTTAAAAAAAAAAATTGTGTGCTGTTTCATTCAAACTTTTTCTTTTCCATTTAATGACCGTAGCTTACGTGCTTGTTTCATTCAAACTTTTTCTTTTCCATTTAATGGTCGTAACGTACATGCTTGTTTCATTCAAACTCAGAATATTGTTTGTGGTGGAGGTTAGGTTACTTTGTCTTACATATTATGAAAAAGATAACATGGAGCATATGGTCACCAGACAACTTTGAAAATATAATGTGCAAAAAATATAATGTGCAAAAAATACTGTTGATCATATATTTTACACGCCTGCTAGACGAATGTCGGCGGGATAAAGTGTTGATTGTATTCTATGTCGACATAATGACAAATAAGGAAAGTTAGCTTTCTTAGCTGACTTGGCATGAATGAACCGACTTCAGATTCTAAATTCTAGGATCTGGCTCCGGCCTTCAGCTTAGTGACATGGCATTCCTCATGCCTATAAATACAGAGTAAATTCTTCACTTTTGTCATTATTCAAATCCCTAGACTCTATACCTAAAGAAGAATCCTCTCTAGATTCTCCAATTCACTAAAGCGAACGTCACTGACTTAAGCATCAAAGTGCTAACGAGGTGCGTCCCACCCCCGCACTCTTTAGGTGTTCTTGTTCGTGAGTCAAAGGACGATCTTCGCAAGAAGACCTTGGTGAAGATTTTGACTACAACATTTGGTGCCGACTGTGGGGATTCTTGGGCAAAAAGCTATGACCTCTCCGAGCGAAGCAGCACAGACGAGTAAGTCACCCCCAAGCATCCCGTTGGAAATTCAGCCTGTAAAGCTCTTTCCGGATACCCCAATCAACCAACTCCAAAGGGTTACTTCCAATGATGCGACTATGACGATCGATTCTGACGGTCGTGTTTTACCCTTTTCCGATCCTCTGCACGTCTCCACTCCTTTACCCGCCACGCCAGCATCAGTAGCTGAATTGCTATACAGATTGGACCCATTGACAAAAACATTTAAACCATGGCAAGCCCCACTTGCTGTCGATTCAACGATCGTTAATGAACAGGCTGGGACATCGGGGCCAAGAGAGATTGCCAGGACGCCGCCTCAGGGCAGGACACCGGGTCTGGGGGCTGATATAATCCCACCTTTCCGAGTGAACCCCTTAGCGGACGACCATGATCTACTCATAGCCCGACTGACTGCCGAGAATTTAAGAATGGAACGACAGATGATGGAAGTGGTAGCTCGGGAACGAGAAATATTGGATAGAGAGAAAGCAGCCTTGGCTGAGGCGCAAAGCGCGAAGAATCGAGCGGCTGTTCTTGAGGCAGCACGGCAGAGCAAACCTTATACTCAGCATGACGATCGTAATAGACGAGTTCAACCTTCAAATGTCTGGGTAAAAGATGGAGGCAGAAGGCTCCAGTCCGTGGTTGAAGTGAACAGGGAGGGAGAGGGCAAGAGTGTAGCCCCACGAGATGAGATCGGGAACATTACAGAAGAGCGGGCCAAACCTAAATCAAGGAAAGAAGGAGATGACGATCGTCACACTAATAGATCAGACAAAGCCTCTTCTCGACCCAATGCAAGAGCTAAGGAAACATCAAAGGGACGATGCCAGAAGGAGGGCTCCAAGTCAGTTGTGAGGCGCAGGTAGAGCAAATTGTCAGAACTCAATTAAAGAAGCTGACTAAAACGAAGGAAGATGAGCTTCGCCCTCTGGAGGAAATTTCTAAAGAGCCTTCTCCTCTTTCTTTAGTGATTCGTCAGGTTACAGTCTGCTCGAGGCAAAAACAACCCTATTTTTATGGCTATTTTACTATGTTTTTGGATCTATTTATGCTTAAATATATGTTATTTTGTTAATATTTATGTTTTGAGTCTTTATGAGATGTGAAATTGAGAATTTGTTCATTTTCACTACTTTTGGAGCTATTTTGATGACTTTTTACACAGATATGAGCAAAGTAATTTTGAGTATAGATTTGGAGATTCGAAGTTCATGTTTGAAGACTTATTGAAGATAATTTGAAGATCATTGAAGAATTATCTCAAGGAGCAAGAATTGAAGAATAGAGCTTTAATTGCGAAGGATTGAAGACAAGCCATGAAGGAGCCCGTAAGCTTTGGAATTTTGGATATTTTATATGGGATTATACTCAGCCCATATAAGCCCACAATTGGAATTAAAATCCCAATTTGTGCCTCTTATATCCAAGGAAATATCCAATTCCCGTCTATTCCCGCTTCTAGTCCTAACAGGATTAGGATTCAGCGCAGTCTCGGTAGAAAAATCATAACTTTCTGCTCAGATGTCTGTTTTATGCCCGTGACTAGGCGTTGGAAAGCTAACTCCGAGATCTACAACTTTCTTTTGAAGTCCAAGACCCAGTTCTGCCATCGTCAAGCCTAAAATCGACGTCGAAGTCCCTGCATGATTCCAGAAAATTCCAGGATCCTATTTTGACTAGGATTTCAACTCTAGGAAGACTTTTAAGCTAACGCGGAGACCAAGTCAGCCCTAAAAACATCCTAGACTCCTATCCTACTTAGAATTGGAGTCTTTAGGGTTATTTCCACTATAAATAGCCACCTTAGGTTTATGTTTTTGATGTATGTAGATCTAGAGATTGTATTTTGAAGAATTGTTGAAGACTTGGAGGAGAAAGCCCTAGGAGCCGCCCCCCCCCCCCCCTCTTCTTCCCATCGATAGATAAGTTTTCTTCTTGTTCTTTGGATGCTCACTCAACTCATGAGTGAGTAATCCTTTTTTTTTCTCCAATGTAGAATTTAATTGATCTCTTGACTTATATCATGATGATATTTTGTGGTTTTATATGAAAATTAATAGGGTATTTTTAAATATCTCTGCATGAATTCTATGTTGCTTGTTTTGATGGATTGAAGCATGCACTTTCTTGATAAATTAAGTAGCATTAGCTAAAGTAAAATCTTGAAGGATCTTCGGATTTAATTGTTTGGTAGCAATTGGAAGCAAAGGATCTTCCTTCCACGGGATTTAAGAATCTTTGACCAATTTTTAATTGTCCATTGTGCTTGTAAATTACTAGATCTTAATGTTTTATTCTTGAGTAATTATCACACTGGATCAAGAGGTAATTGTTTAAAGAATAAAAGGGATAATTCACACTGGATCAAGAACTTTATCTAATCAAGGTAATTTAGGAATAAATTCCAAACAAGCTATCCATTGTTTTCATAATTTTTAGATATCAATGGTCCATGTTATTATTGTCAAGAGGGATATTAATTCTATTTTGGAGGGTTTTCTTAATTATTTTCTCAATTTATTTTCTACTTCTTAATTAATTGTTTTCTTTAATTTTCTTGATTGTTTTCTTAGATAGTTTTAATTACTAGTTTGATTTGATATAATTCTACTTTCAAAACCTTCTTTATTTTGTTTTAAGAAAAAGAACAATAACCTATCTCTCTGTGGGATCGACCCCTACTTGCCCTAACTATCTTTAGTTAGTAATTGTTGGGATTTTTATTTTTATGATTTGTTGACGACCGATCATAAATTTTGGCACCGTTGCCGGGGAGATTGTGTATTATTTTCTTTTTCTTTTTCTTTTCTTTATTCTATTTGCACTTGATTATCTCTGTTTTGTAGGAAAAATCCAATGGAGCAACAACGTTCGTTGAGAGAACTGAATTTCAACTGTGAATATGCAACCACCTTCATGTATACCTCAAGTATATATGAATGAGCACATAAATGGGTTGAACAATGCACAAGGATATGGAGTTAATTCAATCGAATGAAGTCAACAATGGCATGAACAAAAGATGAACTCACCGGATCTTCCACTTCCACCTTCCATATTGCCACCTCCAACACCTGCTTTCTCTGCTGCACCACCACCAGATGCCGTACCCAACATTCAATTGCCTAGTGACGAGGAGATTTCAACCAAAAGCAAGATGGATCAGCTGACTTCATCAGCAACCGTTTCTCAAACTCAATCAGAAGAAGAATGGATGGAAGTGATGAGAGACAAGTATGATCCACCACCATTCCCTCAAAGGTTTGCAAGTCAACTCAATTCACTACGGAATATAGAGGTAAATGTTCCATTACTTGATAAAGTTGTCAGAAAACCCAGGTACGCTAATTTTCTCAAGGAATTATGCACTACTAAGAGTAAGTTTTCTGAAAAATATGCTTGCATGAATGAGAATGTAGCTGCTACATATCAGAGAAAATTGCATCATAAATGCCATTATATAGGATCTTTTTCTATTCCTTGTAAAATAGGAAAGAATAAGATAGAAAATGCCATGTGTGAATTTGGATCTCCAATTAACATAATGTCTTATTCTGTTTATTCACAATTGAAGATTGAACCTATGACTAAAACTGATCTGACTATACAATGAAGAATGCAGGAGCCACCTACCAAAGGTTGGTCAATAAGGTCTTCAAGGACCTGATCGGTAAATCCATGGAAGTGTATGTGGATGATATGCTGGTAAAAAGTTCCACCATGCAACAACAGCTAGATGACCTGTCAGAATACTTCGACTATTTGAGAGCTTATCACATGAAGCTCAACCCTGCCAAGTGTACGTTCGGTGTAGAGGCAGGCAAGTTCCTTGGCTTTATGGTATCTAATAGGGGAATCGAAGCCAAACCTGAGAAAGTTCAAGCTATCCTCAGCATGAAACCCCCGACATCCGTGAAGGAGATTTAAAGTTTAACAGGACGAATAGCAACCTTGAAAAGATTTGTCTCCAAATCAGCAGACAAATGTTTGTCCTTTTTTAAGCAACTACGGACCAAATCTAGGTACGTTTGGACTTCGGAATGCCAAGAAGCGTTCGAACAGTTGAAAGTTTATCTCAGCTCACCACCTTTGCTTACAAGGCCTAATGAGAGGGAAGATCTCTACATATACTTAGCGGCAACAGAAGAAACAGTAGCCGGAGTCCTTGTAAAGGAAAGAGATAAAGGGCAAATGCCAATCTACTACGTTAGCAGAATATTGCAAGGAGGAGAGCCTAATTACTCGAAGCTGGAAAAGTTAGCTTTTGCTTTAATAGTAGCGTCAAGGAGACTAAGGCAATATTTCCAGTCTCACAAGATAATGGTGCTAACTGATCAACCACTTAAGGATGTTCTTTAGAGGGTAGATCTTGCAGGCAAACTTCTCAAGTGGAACGTCGAACTCAGTGAATTTGGAATCGAGTATCGGCCAAGAACAGCCATCAAAGCTTAGGCTCTAGCAGATTTTGTAGCAGAATGTAACTTCCCAGAAACACGTTTGGCGGAGCCGGGACCAATGAAATCAGCCGAACAAAATCCGGAGCAAACGACGGACAAGCCAAATTCACACACCCAAAATCTTGCGCTGGAAGAACGTTGACAGCTTTTTGTTGATGGATCAGCTGTCGACAAAAGGTGCAGGGGTAGGAATCTTACTGATCTCCCCAGACCAACAAGAGTTCCAGTATTGCATAACATTCGGCTACCCTCTGTACAACAACGCGGCCGAATATGAGGCTCTCCTGACAAGGTTAGAAATAACCGATCGTCTAAAAGTAACAAAGCTAAAAGTTTTTACAGATTATCAGGTAGTGGCGAGCCAAGTCCTGGGAGACTTTGAAGTAAAGGAGCCGAATCTGATTAACTGTCATCGGCGAGTTCGGCAGATGTGGCTGAACTTTGTTGAAGCAACAATTGAGAAAATTCCTAGAGAACAAAACACAAGAGCAGACGCCCTCTCCAAGCTAGCTTCATCCAATGTGGCAGCAGCCAGAGGGACGATCTTCCTGGAATATGTAGACAAGCCAACACCACAGAATAAAACGAAGGTGTTCAATGTTGAAAACAACGAACCCAACAGACAAGGAAAAATGAGCTCTGAAAAGAGTATAGAAAAGTACGACGAACGTCACTGTACTTTCGGCGTATCGGAACAACATTCAGTCGCTCGCACAACCACTTTATGGTCATTCTCACGACTGGGGGGCTGATGTTGATCATATATTTTACACGCCTGCTAGACGAACGTCGGCGGGATAAAGTGTTGAATGCATTCTATGCCGACATAATCACAAATAAGGAAAGTTAGTTGTCTTAGCTGACTTGGCATGAACCAACTTCAGATCCTAAATTTTAGGATCTGGCTCCGGCCTTCAGCTTAGTGACGTGGCATTCCTCATGCCTATAAATACAGAGTAAATTCTTCACTTTTATCATTATTCAAATCCCTAGGCTCTATACCTAAAGAAGAATCCTCTCTAGATTCTCCAATTCACTAAAGCGAACGTCACTAACTTAAATATCGAAGTGCTAACGCGGGACATCTCACCCCCACACTCTTTAGGTGTTCTTCTTTTTCAGATATCTCAAGTCTTAAACTTCGTGAGTCAAAGGACGATTTTCGCAAAAAGACCTTGATGAAGATTTTGACCACAACAAATACAATCTATATTTATTTGTCTATGGTAATAATTAGTATTCCCTAAAATATAAGCTATATATTAATGTAATTCCAATGTATTATTTGTAAGACATTGGACAATCCTCTAATGATCATTTCTTTCTTATTAATGTTGGATTTTTCCCTTTCATCTTTTGAAACTAAACTTGTATTATTGGAGACAATTAATGATTATCCATAAAATCTGAAGCAACCAAGCTTTCGCAAACATTTGATATATGAATTAAAGTTTCACTCAAATTTCCCAGAACTCTTCAAGCTGTCCCTCATATATAGCTCGTGCTTGTATACTTCATCAAAATTAGGAAAACGGGAATCTTTTTATTGCTTTTGACTTTAGAGCATATATTCAGAGTTTAGACATTAATTATAACATCTTACAATCATATATCTATATACTATATAAGTCTAAACTTCAAAACTATTGACCTGAAATATCTAAAATAACCTTTTTAATTTTAAAAGTTTAGTATTCATTTAAAGGGTAAACATGTTTTTATCAAATTAAACTTTTAAGGTTCAATATGTAATTTTATTTATCAATTAAATTAAATATATTATTATATTAAAATTTATAATTTCTTTTACCGCACCCTTATTTCAATTAATTTTTAATTCCTATGTAATATATATAATAACTAAAATACTTACATTAATTAAATGTAATACTATAATAACTGAAATACTTACATTAATTAAATTCTTAGGTATTTTTTTAAATTCAAATTCTTAGGTATTTGTGCAAACGTATTGACTAAAAAGAAATATTATTTTGTTGGCCAAAAAAAAGAAATATTGTTTCCTTAATAATAATAAATCAGATCTTAATATCTTTTATAAATTTTGAAATTTTGTTTGACATTGATCTAATTTAATTTAATTAATCTACCACTAATGTTCAACTAATTTTTTTGGTATAGTTATATATATATAATAGTAATGTGTTGTATCTTATTCACTACAACTTTGTTAGTAATCTTAGACTTTAAAAAATTAATAACATTCACCATTGATAAATAAATCGGATCTTTAATATCTTTTATAATTTTGAAATTTTGTTTGACATTGATCTAATTTAATTTAATAAATCAACCACTAATGTTCAACTACTTTTTTTTGTATAGTTTTATATATAATAATAATGTGTTGTATCTTATTCACTACAACTTTGTTAGTAATCTTAGACTTAAAAAATTAATAACATTCACCATTGATAAAGTTATTAAGCATGTAAGGTTGCTACATTTCTTGATATAATACTATAGTTTAGATTTCTAATTAGTAAGCATAAATGAGAAATTTGATAACCAAAATTGCTAAGAATGTAAGGTTATTAAATTAGTTGAAAGTTATCTAAAAAAAATTAGTTGAAAGTAGTATAATGCCTTTCAATCTAGATAGTACTATAATGTTTTCCATAACCCTTTAAGTAATTAATCTTAGATAAGAAAATCAGTATTGTACGTATCTTTATAGTGTAAGGTCATTAAATTAGTTGATAGTACAATACATTTTTTATGATTATTATAGCTTTTTCGGTAACTTTTGAGGAAAAAAAAGGTAAATCTTCACCATTGATGAAAGTTTACTAATGTTATTAAGAATGTAAGGATTGATAAATACAAATTTAAAAACTTTTATAGCTTTTTTAGTAGATTACTCAAGTAATTAAATTGGTAACTTTCATTATTGGATCATAAAAAGTTACTAAAAT
>AWUE01022248.1:0-43842 GCA_001974825.2 Corchorus olitorius
GTAGCTTTTCATCATTAATAATATGTAAGCTACCAATTTTCTTATCTAAGGTTAGGCAAAAAGTTTTAGGGGTAATTAAAACGACTATGATGTTATCAACAAAATTAAGTAAATTTAAATCTTTATATTTTTTTTTGCCAAAAAATCCTTAGTATAAGTAACATTTTATCAATGGTGAAGGTGATCACTTCTCAAATTTGAATTTACTAAAAGCTACAACTGCTATCCAAAAAAAATATATTATGATCCAAAATTCAATAACCTTACATTATTAGTAATATTGATTATCGATTTTCTTATCTAAGTTTAGTTAAAAGTTATAAAGGTTATCAAAAATGTTATAGTATTATTGTAACCATACATCCTTAGTAATTCTAAATAGTAACTTTTTATCAATAATGAAGATTACCAATTTTAATATTTTATTATTTAACTTTACTAAAAGTGCTACAAAAGTTATTAAAATTGTTATGATACTATCAAAAAATTCAATAACCTTAGATTCTTTTAGTGGTTTTCGTCAATAATGAAAATTACCAATCTCCTATCTAATTAAGGTTACTAAAAACGAATTAAAGGTCATCAAAACAATTATGATGCTATCAGTAAATTCAGTAACCTTACATTTTAAAAAGGTATATTATCAACTAATTCAATAACATTACATTCTTAGTATTTTTGGTCATCAAATTTCTTATTTTATAGTTATTAAATAATCTTTATTAAACTTTCATCAATTATAAAGGTTATCAATTTTTTAATCTAAGGATACACAAAAGAAAACTAATGATTATTTATGACAAAAAAAAAACTAATGATTATAGAAAATTTTATAATGCTATTAACTAATTCTATAACCTCACATTCTTAAAAATCTTTATTATCAAATTTCTTATTTATGGTTACTAAAAAAAGGCTAAACTATAGTATTATCAAGAAATTAAGTAACCTTTCTTTAGTAACTTTACTATACTAACATCTCATAAATAGAAATTGTTTCAGTAACCTTACATCCTTAGTAACTTTATAATATTTCAATAATGGAAAATTAAGGTTACTAATTTTCTTTTTTAAAGTTATGAATATAGTGCATTATTAAATAAATATTGTAATAAAATATATTGAGCTTAATTGATTTGTATGTAGATTGATGGTTAGTTAAAATTCTTATAGAATTAGGATCTTAATTTCATTATTTTATTGTATGTGTATATGCTGATCTGTTGATCGTTCACAAAGATTTTCAACATGTTATATTCTTATTTTTGTCATTTTAATCGAACACCACAATACTTAATTTCACTATTTCAATCTCCCTAAAACAAATCTCTCAACTCAACCAGATACACCAAATGTGTACAAATTGGTTTGAAAAGTAACATTTTCCTAATTACTAATCCATTGGTCCTTTCTTTTTGGTGATTGAGAATTATATGCTAACAATGCGAATCTTTGACAATTTGAAGTAAAATTGAATGTGATTAAGCTAATAGAATGGAATAAAAATAATGAATAAATGATATGTTGATTTATATATTGGTCTTCAAACAAAAGTGTAATCTTTAAAAAAAAATGGATTGAACTTTTTAGTATTTAATATCTAATATTTTTTATTATTGTTTTAACTATAAAAACTTTTATATTTATTCAATTTGATGTAACTTTTTAAAAATTTATGAGGGTATTTAGATTTTCTTAAAACCAAATTGGCTTTATAAATTAAAATCAAATGATTTTATTTATAACAAAGAATTAATTTATGATCAATAACGAACTAATAATAAATTTCATAAAAAAAATTCAATTGTGACATGACGTTTATAAAACCAAAAGTATATAATAAAAAAATTTAAACTAACCGGTTCAGAACATTAGTGATATATGTTGTAAAAACATTCGAATCTAAAAAAATCATTGACTTTATTCCAAAATTATGAGAAACAAAGAGGTTAATACCCTTTATCCATATTTTATGGTAAAAAATAAGATTCAATTTAGGTGATAATTGATTTAAAGTAGTATAAAAAATATATTACTTAACTTTTCTTGTTGTCCAGAACTTTGAAGCACTTTTTTTTTATCTAGCACAGAATTATATACAAATATTTGATGGTATAGTAATATTGCTTTACAAAATAAATGTTAAAAAAAAGTTGACGTGCAAAGCTAAATATCAGTGTAAATTGTTTATTTTTTTAAATTTTGGTACCGAAGTGGCTCTTTTGTTAGACTATCTATTATGTTGTTGATTATTTTATTTCCTTATTAGATCGTATTTAACTTCCAAAATATATCTTTCGTGTTATGAATAATAAAATGTATAATAAAAACATATCAATAATTGTGGCAAAAAAAAATATCAATAATACCTCAATAGTGGTGAAGGAAAGGACGAAAGATTGTACATGACATAGCCCTCGCAACATATTGATGAAATCCAAATCCAAGTCGGATTTTATCACGCTCTTGCCTTCTTAATCGTATAAATGATATGGTAATTTTAACTATTGGAATTTTAACTTGTTGATGTTCCTTGACGTTTTTTTTAACCTTAACGCTTTTTTTTTTTGCAAAAAGATTTATTTTTAAAAGGATTAGGATATATTAAGAGATTGAAGAATATAATAAAAATACATGTTTACAAATTACTGATTGCTCCAATCAACTTTTAACGTGGGAGAACTTTTTCGCCCCGTTTTGGTCGTTTCTCACTCTGGAAATTACCAATAGCTCCCATCAACTTTTAACGTGGGAGAACCTTTACGCCCCGTTTTGGTCTTTTATCATTTTAGTTAATTACTTAAGAGTCCTTTGGATCTTAATACTATTGGGTTAATGTGTTTGGTTTTTAATGTAAATTCTACCTTATTTTGCATTAACACGACATTAATTGTGTTTAAATTGTCTTTTTTTTTGTTAAATTAATGTTGAATTAATTAGATGTGATCATGTGAATGAGTTTTTGTCTTTTTTCATATGGTTGATTACTTAAATATCCTTCTAAACTTAACATTTTTGCTTGAAATGCATTGTTTTTTTATGTCATTTTATCATAGGGGTGTAATTAGTGTTATTTCCACCATTTTCCTTGGTTTTTAGCTTTGGCCTTTGGTTCCCGGTAAAAAATTGTTGGAATTTCTGGGTCTTTTTTGAAGCATCCGACCCAAACACGTTGATTTGATTAGACTCCATTTGTTTACTCATTTTTAGATTTTCTTCCTAACGTATAGTTTGGTTTTTGCAATTGCCTTTCGCCGGTTCGTTTTTCTGCCGAAATTTGAAGAGCCTTTGCTCATGAATGCATTTGGAGTTATAGCTATCTGGGTGCACTGACGTTTGTTAATCCAGTATTAATGAAAATGCAATTAATACAGTTTGTGCTTTAAAAAAAAAATTCTCTTACCATCTCTTCGTTTCCTAAGAGGTTCCAAATCACTGAACTAATCCTCTTCCCTCCCTTTCTTCTTCCCATCGTTTTTTCGTTTGTGTCTTTTCCCATTCCTTCTAATGTCCGTAGAGAAACATATTAGACAAAACTTTTTTTATCTCAGTCCCAGGTTCCTTCCCTCTCTTCGAAACGCCACATCAGTTTTGGATTTTGTCAATTTATTTTATTGACCTTAGGAGTGTATGTTACTAGGATTTTGATTGCTTAGAATAATGGTTTTGGGTAATTGTCCTCCAAGGGGTGTGTTCCCTTTGATCACCCACTTTCTCTTTTCTCCAAAATCCACATTTTTTCCTTTACAAACTCTAGCAGAACGTAAAATTCCTCAACTTCAACTCTCAGAAGGGAAATTAAAGGATTTTGGGTTCAGAAATTGACTTGAAGGGGAAAAAGAAATGGAATTTACAACGGAGACTAGGGTGTATGGCCTTATTAATCAACTAGGTTTGTATACGATCGACTCTCCTATCTTCTTTTACCCATTATTAAATATTTTTCTTTGTTATTCTTAACAAATTTGGCTACATGTTGTTTTCCACTGCTTTCTTTTATATATGATATATAGATTACTGCAATTTGTTGTTTAGTTCGTCCCTTTTCACTTCTAATATTTAGTTTATGAGGTTTGGATTTGATTAGATGGATAGAGGAAAAAAGCTTAATTTATATCTTTTATATAATGGGTTTAGAGGAAAAGACAAGTTTGTTTACATTGTTTGCTTTGCTTGCTGTGTCTCCTTAAATTTCTAGTTATGATATCAATGGCGTCGAATAGTTTTTGATTGAATGTAATTTTCTTTGATATTGATAGTTCTTCAATAATGTGGAATTTAAGAGAATTTTTCCTCCCAAGGACTGCATACATTTTGATTTCTCTTAGGTTGCGTTTGGTTTGGAGGAATACCAGATACCCTACAGTGAAAATGTTCCTGATTTGAAAGCTAGCTGAGTCTATTGTTTATCCATTATTCACTCCACTAAATTAGAACCCTTAGAACTATTACAAAAACTATAAGACTATTATTTTATAAAACTGCAATATTTAGTTAAAGTAGAATTTAATAGAAAAGAACTGAGTCTGCAAGAAATATTTAATTATGAACTGAGTCTCCACATAGAATTGAGTTTGCAAGCAACTTAATTGATTTATTTCTATCATTTTCAAACAGGTTTCAAATATGAAGTAAAGAAGTCATTTGAGTAACTGAATATATCATAGTACAGAGTGAAAACCTGTTGGAAAATGGATTTACTGAATGTGTATTCATTATGAGAGGGAAATATGATCATATAGGTATGAAGATATGCAGGAAATGTTCAACTACTACTCCTAGAAATTAGCCACTACAGTGAACAAATGACAGGTTAAGAAAACACACATATACTTCTTTTTTTACCAGTTATTTAATTGATCTTGAAGCTATTACTTCCTCAATTGGAATGGTCTAATAATTTTAGTTCATTTTGGTGTTTATTCGATAACTGTTGTGTAGTTGGAATGGTCCTTCTAGGCTAGAGATGTTGAGGAAGAAATAATTCCTACTTGCACGTTAATTATGGATAAGAATATTAAGACTTAGCAATGTTTTTGGACCATTATTAATTCCAAATTCTATGTTTTATTTATTGTTATTTCTCAGGGAACTTCACATTGGAATTGTTTTCTAGAGTCCACTTGGTAGAGAATTCTTTTTTTGAGGGCGTAAATTGGTGAAAACCATTTCGAATCATGACTTGAGGAGACTATGTGTTTCTTGATCTTTAGCCATATCAAGTTTAGTATCGGGGTATGAATTTCTTCACTTCTAAGTATTAAGTAGTAGAATTTTTTTTATTTGCTATTTTTGGTTTCTGGATATTTTCTTATGATTTGCTTATTGTTGTTGGGGGTTTTTTTTTTTTGGTAATCGTCATTGATTTCCAATTCCCATAATCTCTTCAAAGAATCAATTACAATTCTTGCTGAAAAACTAGAAGACAAGTTCAGTATCTGACTTATAAGTAGAGAAAACCCCAACCTTTAATGATTGAAATGTTTTTATAGTCTAACATAAAATCATAGTGAAATGTTCTTTTTTATTTGAGTCTAATATGAAATTGCTTCTTTTGGTGTAAAGTAGTAAAATTAATTGGAGTCTGAAATGTTTTGTGAAGCAAATAATAGCATAAGACTATTCTTACAGGTTTGATCAGATTAACGCCTTAACAATCATGCACTTTTGTTAATAGAAATATTATAAAATTGTTTGAGTGGTTAGAATGTCTGAATTAAATCTGTTATAGACCACATGATCATCAATATTCTGCATTTCTTCAATAATTGCTTAAGATGTATTTTGATTGTTACTTACATTACTTCATTCTAATTACATGAATAGTCTTTGGCACAAATTAATTAAGACCTCAATTTCAGGAATAAGAAAAAAATGGTTTACGTGTTTTTACTAATATCGATAATAATATGTATTAGCTTTCAATAAAATGTTGTGGGAAAACTCTCCCATGCTATGTTTGTTCTTTAATAGTGATTTACACTTTGATTCTTATTCAGGAAATATAGTTTATAATATTTGTTCTTTCTCTATTATATGTATATGCTGCTTTCAATAAAATGCTGTGGAAAAAAAAAACCCTTTGCTGTGTTTGCTCTTTAATATTGATTTAGATTCGGATTCTTATTTAGGAAATACAGTTTTATGATGTTTTTTGATTTCTCTATTATTACATACCGATAAGTGATATCTGTGAATCCCCTGGGTTATAACGGTGGCATTTGGCTATTCTCAGATGTCATAAATCCCTCTTTCCAACAAATAGTGCATACCGAGAATGAGATCAGAGTCAACTTAATTAAAATTTAGAAATCCATTACTATATGAGATGTACACAATATGAACATTCAAATGTGTTAATTTTATTTACTTTTACAATTTCTAACTATCTTAAGAAAAATCCAACAGGTTAAATCAACAAACCACCAAGGTATTGGAGAAACGGAAAGCACAGCCTTTTGAATTAGAGGATATGTTTATGTCTTTTAGTTTTAACTTCGAATGTTTAAGTTATTTGCCTTTAGAATAAAAGAGTATGTTTCTAAGAAAGGACGTAATTTATATGAACTCAGGAAATAGTTACTTTTGATTTATGAAATTATTTCAACTATAATTTCCTACAATATCATCAATCCCCATTGCAATGTGAGTAGATTCAATTTATAGATACAAGTTTTCTCTGCTCCTTCACTATACATGATATTTAACTCATTTATATAAATGACAAATTATTTCAGAAGTATTTACAACTTTACATGAATTGAATAATAGAAGAACAATGATGCATAATATATCTACTAGAAATAACTTAATGCGTTCAAATATTACGAACGAAATCTAAAGATACCCACAGCGCAAGCGTGGGCTGCCCTTCTTGTATATATTATGTTTATTACTAATGTGATATTTATATTATTAATATGTATTATTATGTTTATTTATAATGTTGTATTTACTATATACTTATAATGAAAATCATGTATTAAAACTAATTGGACTAAAAAAAGGTAAATTAATTATTGTTATTGTTATTACTAATATTAATATTGTATTTATTTAAATTTTTATAAAATTTTTCATTTAATAAGATAAAAAAATATTTTAAAAGATATAATAATATAGTTTTTTTTACAAACTCGGGGAACGAGGATTCCCCGTCTCTGTTGAATCCCCGCGGGGTAGGGGATGAGAAACTTGTTTCATTCCCCGTTGGGGACGGGGATGGGGATGGGGATGGGGTTGTGAAGTCGCGGTCGGGGATGGGGAATACAACCCCCGCACATTCCCACCCCGTTGACATCCCTATTAGTAGTTAATTCAATATTATCCCAATATATTATTTTGGGTGAGTGAAAATATTAATTGTACCCAACAAATCAACTTTGGACAAATGTCAACCGGAGAAAAGCTAAATACTGACCATACATCAGTTTGGGGATAATTTTAATAGTAAGATATAGATTTTAAGAAATATCCCCCATCCAAACACATCCTCAATATATGCATAAAAAATTACAAAAAGGATAGTCTACTAAAAATTTTTATTAATCAGTATAATAAAAATAAATAATTATTGTTAATTAAATCATACTTCACAAAATTTGTAGATAGGAAATGGCAATTACATTTACAACGTTGCACTTATTTGTAAGCTACCTTTGTTTTTATTCTTTCCAATTTTTTGGCCGAAAACTAAAGGATTTTTTCTTTCCAATTAACAAACCCTTTCTTCCCCCATTTTTCCCTGATAATCTTTTTCCCTCCTTAGACAACCATAAACAAAAAGGTAAACAATCTCCAATATTCCCTCTTGATTCATCATACTGGAGAGGAGGAGAAACTAATAGGCTTGCAATTTAGTCTTTTGTTCTAATAGGTATGTTAATTATATTTAATTTATTTTTTTTTGGTATCCCATCCGGTATTCAGGGCTTTGCCCTGACTAATCCATATCCGACCCGCGTCGCGCACCTGATTTTTATATTTAATTTAATTGTTTTAGCCTTTTAGGGCTTTATGGTCTTGGATTTTTGGTAAATTACAAAGATCAGAGAATTAATCCCCACACGTTGCCAAGAGTTCTTGCTTGTTATTATTCAACGATTATGATGAAATTAAATGACGATCAGTATTCTATAATACAGAGGGGATATCTTTGATACGTGCTCACAGAAAGATGGGAAAATAGAGAATGAGAAAGGGATAGAGAGAATTTCAGAGAAAAGAATTCTTAGAGAGAGGGGAATATTTCACTGTCTTCATTCTGTTACATTGATAGATGTATAGGAAACATCGAAATACAAGGTTTCGATTACATCTTATCAAACAGAATACAAAGCTAGAAAAATAATATCGAAATAGAAATTAAGGAAAAAAGGATAAGTAGCAGTAGGATAATTAAGGAAATTAAGCAAAATTGAGCTAACAGATAATAGGCCCACATCAATAACCCTTCCTTCAAACAATCCTTGTCCTCAAGGATTGAAATCAGGGAATTGCTGCTGAAGATCAAAGAGGCATTCCCAGGTGGCGTCCTCGGAAAAACAGTTGGATCATTAGACTAAAACCTCGGTAATCATTCTGTCACGACTCACGACGCTTGTTGATGCGACGATCGAGAATTCCAATTTGTTCCTTTGCAATGAGATCACCAGCATCACCAAGGAGTGGAAGTGGAGACTAAACAGAAGTTTGGCCGATGTGCTTCTTCAATTGGGAAACATGGAAGACAGGGTGCACTTTGGCAGCAGGAGGAATATATTGTTTCTGGAAAAGAAATCTATATCAAGATTAAGCACTCAACACTTACTTTACTCCAAAAAAAAAAAAAACTCTTATAATTTACTAATAATTTAAGAGTTGGGAGGATTACATCCTCTTTTTTTCCCCTTACATTTTAACCAACCCTTCAATAGTTGATAAACCACCTTGTCCCTAAATTAATTTGGAGTCAAGTTATTATGTCGGAATTGAAATGATTGGAGCTCTCATAGCACCCACTTTCATAATTCATAAAACTCCAATCCACAATTTTACTTAACGGGTATCGAATTCTTTTCACTCTATTTAACGGGTATTTAACGGGTTGGTGTATTAGATTTCACTCTATCAAAGGGTTGGTGTATAAGATTTTTTGTGGGTAAATTATAAATAATTCAATTTTGATCTCTCAATTATGAAAAGTAATTATTTGTTGAATATTTATGTCTATATAAATTGAATATTTTAACCCCCTAACACTTAGAATTAGAGCTGGCAATTGGGTTGGTTCGGGCGGGTTCGGTCACTTCGGGTTTGGGGTTATTCTAGTTTGGGTTCTTTCGGATTCGGGTATTTTTGGGTTCGGGCTATGTCGGGATCGGATATTTTCGAGTTCGATCTCGGATTGGACTCGGGTCGGGTTCGGGTTCAGGTTCAGGTTCCATTTTGATTCGATATCCAGAGTCCGATCTGGATTCGACTTATCCCGTTTCAAGTGCAACCTCTTTTTAAAGATTTTTTAAACAAAAATGATTGTTTTATCTTTTATATTATAAGTTTTTTTTTAAATATAATACAATAATATAACATGATTATCAATATGAATATTTGTTAAAAATTACTAACGAAATGATTAATAACGAAAGAACGGTCTCATCCTCGGAGACAATTAGAGAGTCTGAAAACTTGACAAGTCGTTGAAAAATGAAAAATCTTTCTTCGGAAAGGCTACGGTCACATTCACCGACCATTATTAATTGGCGTGCATGGTGTAACATTTAAATTAACTGAGTTAAATATAAAATACATATAGTTTAAAAATAATTTAAATTAATTAATACTAAATTATTACAAATTAAAACAAATTAAGCATTAAATTAAACAAATCATTAAAATGAAAGCCTTAAATTAAACAAAATAAAAACTGATAGACCCTTAATTGAACCATTAAAGAACTTTAGGAACTGAATTGTGATCATTATTATATAAATTTTATTATATTCATATATATATATATAATAGTTTTATTTAGTATTAAATTAAAGGAAATGTGATTTTTGCATGTATGAAGGGAAGCTAATTGTTGTGCCCGTAATTTAGCAAAACTTGCTAGTTTTAGTTTAGTTAATTATGTGCGGTACGGATTTTTGTCACCCGATATTTGTAATCCCGATCTCTGAGTTCTATTAATACAATTTGATTTTATTCTAAAAAAAAAGGAAATGTGATTTTTTTTAAACAATAAAACTTTTATTTTATAAATTATTATTGAATTCAAATTATTTCGAGTTCGGACTCGGGTCGGGGTCGGATCGAGTATAGGCTTGGGCTGCCTCGGGTTCGGGCAGGTTCAGGACGTTGACTTTCTTGATCAACTCGGGTTTGATCGGATTCGGCCTCGGACGGGTTTCAGGTTTCGGATTCATTTTGCCAGCTCTACTTAGAATTTAATATTTGTTGATGTGATATAGCCACATCATCCAATATGCCATGTGACATGATAATTGGACATGCCAATCATCTAGCTATATCCATCTCGACTTGATGACATGGCCTTGGCACATCATTAAACATGCCAAATTATCGTTCCATGTATCATGATGGATGACAGGATGCCACGTCAACATGTCATTAGGTTTTAAGGATTAGTGACCAAAATAATCAAAATTGCAGACATAAGCGATCAAATTGTTATTTTTTTAGATAAGTGATCAAAAACAAAAAATACTAATTGTTCAAATTGGTCCCTAATATTTGTAAAAATGCTCAAATAAGTGCCTAATTTTTTAATTTAGTTAATTAAGTCCCTAAAGTTGCAAAATTGGTTCAAATCAGTCCCTAGCTAGCATCAAATTGACAGGCTAATAAATCCTAAAACGCCAGAGACTTAAATTGACTCTAAGGACTGATTTGAGTCGATTTTGTAACATTAAAAACTTAATTAATCAAATTAGAAGGCTAGGTCCTTATTTGAGCATTTTTGCAAAGGTTAGGGACCAATTTGAGCAATTAGCCAAACAAAATGTTATCAAAAGTTAAAGTGACTAAAATTGGTTGGTTCAAGTAGTTCAACACTTAGTAAGGTCTCGAGTTCAAGTCTTGTAAATGAAAAAAAAAAATCATTGTTGGGGGGAAATCTAACTCATAATGGACCGATTCAACTCGAACAAGTATAAACTTATACTCATTAATAATAAAAGATTAATTAATGATATATGTTGATAATATGTCATAATCTTATTTTGTCTCATAAATAGCAATAATGAGCTAACATCTATAATGAAAATCAAGGCATCCCAACTTTGATAATTCATTCTTTAAGTTAGTATGATTACAAATTCCAAAATGAAGAATGCTAATGACTTTCACACTTGCAAAGGTCACAACACACAATTTGAAACTTAAGAATTCTTACTTAAATTGATTAATATAAGATTACAAATTGCAAAAAGAAGAAGGGAATATATTGTCTAATAACACAAATATGCATGCCATCCTCTGTTTTCCAACAAGTAATCTTTTAGACAACAAATTCCCTTTTGGCATTCATCTGCATTTCAATTCAAACTCCAAAATCCATCTCATTCAGGGAACAATCCCTATGAACTAAACCACTTTACCGAACACTGGCAAGGCCGCAAGGGCATAAATGACAGAAGAGGTGCTGCCGCACTGTAATGCCATATCGGATTGTCAACATAATCATATTTAAAATTAGAAAAATCTAATTAAAAAGGGTTTGCATATATATACTCATTTGCTGGGCACCAACATTAGCAAATAGCAATATTCAATATTCATAACAATAAGTAACTTATAAATTATAACAATTAGTCAATTGGCTAATGTATTCTACCCAATAATGTAATCCTTGAATAAAGCAGGTTTCTTGGGCTGGCGTTTAGTCTTTGGTCCAACCGAATCATCCTTTTTGTCGTTTTAATTTCCTACCATCCGTTGTGTTTGTCAAGATTAGGAGAGACTAGACTCTCAAAATAAATAACAGTTTCACATTCATAATATGAACTTTTATCCGTTTCACTTGAAGGATAATAATGAGTTCCACACTTGCAAAGGTCACAACCCTCAATTTTTCTTCTGGTGGTGGCATCAAAGCTTGCTAATTTAGTCCCTCCACCGGCAAATATAATCTGATTGTCCTTTGAAATGCACAAGGGATATTGCAACAAGTTTGGAGATTCAAAAGATCCAAACGGAGAATAAAGCAATCTAGTCCAGGATTGCCCCACACCGTACTCATTCATTACCCATAATTCGATGAGGTATGAAGAGCGTCTAGGAGTAGCAACAGATAAGCAAAGTCTTCCTTCAAGAATCCCCAATCCAGTACAATGGATTGGAGTATCTATATCAGGCATTGGCAACTCCATGAACCTCTCGGACTTCAAATCAAAAGCAACAATTGCACAATCTGTCATATCAAAGCTCAAGCATTTTGAACCTACTAGCCAATTCAGAGTTCCATTAACCAAATTACATCCAAATATTCGACGTACACTGGCTAGTTTGATAGGGGAAAGTTGTTGTATGATTCTCCAGCAATTGTCTCTCATAGAAAATATAGCAAATTTTACTTCATGTTCAAGTTTATCATCTTGTTCAACCTTATTGAACCAAGGTATTTTGAGACCCAAAAGCACTTTATAATCATCAGAGAATGAATCATATCCAAAGCCATACACAAAAGAAAAATAACGAACAAGAATATGATCAGCTGTAGGACGCTTATCTGGTACAAGACAAGGAGGATGTGGCAACTTGTTGTAGTCTCCAGTTGTTGGATTCCACAAGTAAAAGTCCTTGTCATTGTCAAAAGCTAGGCACAACAAGCCATGACATGAACCCACAACTAACATAGGAAGATTATGGGGTGTTTTTGCGGGAAAAACAAGCCTCGAAATTGAACCTTCGTCTGCCAAAGAGTTTCCCTTTTCATAGTCCAAAGACCTGAGATCCGAAGGTGAAGGTGAAGATAGAAGAATCTTTTGGGAACTTGATTTTGGAGATTGTAATGCTCGATTGAGTTGCATTCTAGCAAATAACTGATCCTTTGAGATCAAGGAGTTAGAAGACTTGGACATGCATCTCAATCTTTCAAGAGACTTGATTGGCAATCGTGAGAGGATATCTTCCATCATATCATGAGGAAGAATCACCGTTGCCATTGTCTTCTGGCTTTTATTTATTTCTTCCATCGGCTACTTGCAACTATAAGCAATAATCAAAGGCGGCTGCCAACAATGTCGAACACTTGTTAAAGTTTGCTCAAAAATCTCTAATCGTTTTAGTCAAATACAATATATATATATATATATATATATATATATATATATATGCAGATGGAAATATTGAGGGAAAAACAATAAACCACCTAATTAACATCCAATAGGAAAAATATATATCTGTAAAAATTATAAAAATTGTATACTAACCAAAACTCAATCACAGGTAACAATCCTACTCAACCAATAAAACGCAGATCTTGGGACACTAAGCTGATTGCTCTCTTTTTCTTTTCTTTTGATTTCTAAGGAAAAAGAGAAGAAAAGAAGGTTAATTAGGGGAAAAGATAGTTAGCAAAGAAATTTTGACAAGGGAAGAGATTCAGAATTTGTGGAGTTAGAGTCAAAACCGACTCCTAAAGGATGATTAACCCTAAAACAAACAAGAGGATGGTTTGAGTTCTTAATAAAAAGGGGAAAATTAAGAAAAGAAAAGAAAATCTCCTCGAACTCGAAGTAGAATTTTTTTTTTATTTTCTTCTGATTTTTTTTTTTGCTACATGAAATTAAATAATATGCTACACAAAGAGTCCCATCTAAAATCACCCGTCCTTCGGATTTGAACCTGAAACCTCCATTTGGGTATATTTTTTTTTCTTTTGTTGACAAAGAAAAGTTTAACACAACACCTTTTTGTTATTTTTTTTTTCTACAACACCTTTTTGTTATTGAATTCTTAGTTATCGTTATATATCAAGGTTAAACACTCAAATTAGTGTGTTTTGATAGTTTTTTCGATATGGTGTGTGTTGAGCTCCATATGAACATACCCAAAGGCCTAATCAGGTTCGCTAGCCACAGAAACCCATTAAAGGCCCAACCCTCATACAAGATATATATATACAGCCGAGGAATGGCTCATAAGCTCATAAGCTCACATATATACTTATTACTCTCCAACTCACCCTCTACAATTAATGAGGACCCTGTTAATTTAACCGTCGAAGAGAATTCCACCATTCGAGGGACCCCTTTCCTTATGATTTACTCTCTCGTAAGCCACTAGAAATTCTATATATCTCGATGTTGTGCGACAACACATTGTTTGGCAGTTTACCGTGTGAATTATGATAGGATGATCCTATAAAAAAGGAATTTTGTAGGATTCCATTTAAAAAGATTTTGGTACGGTATTTTCTCAATTTTTGGTACCGAGGATTCCATTTAAATGATTGCACATAAGCATCTCTTAATGAGAATTATGATTAATGAAATAAACTTTAATTTACATATCCCCTCACCAAATCAATTCTTTAACTCATCCTTATTCTTCACCAAAATCAAATTTAAACCGTTCCATTGATTTTAATTCTTAATATATTATATATACTATGCGGTAAAGCTCTCATAACAATGATTTTCTCCATTCAAAAGACTCGAAGCCGAGATCTTAAGGGGAACAAGTATCAAACCACTTGAACCAACCACTTATATTGATTTATATTTTATATTTTAAAATAGAAATTAACTTGAATAAATCAGTGACTCAATATAAGCTTGAATTGGAATAGGTCCGTCTAAATCTGTTAAATTTGTTTCACTTTTCAATAAAAATATTCTTTGATTTGCCGAACAGAAAGAAAAAGATTTTTTTTTTGCTAAAAGCCAGAAAGAAAAAGATGAATAACACAAATAATCATTCATATAGAAAATTGGATAATTATTTGATACACTGATAGTGTAAAACTTGGACTTCACAAGCTTGGTGACAGTTGACACATATCCATTTTCTGAATTAGTTTTGTTTTTAAAATTCAAAACTATTCTCTAAAGTACACATATCACACCACTGACGGTTAGAGGTGTTCATGGGTCGGGCTGGGCCCAGACTTTGATTTATACTTATATGGCTTGTCTAGGCCCGACCCATCCCGACTAAACGGGTCTAAACTTATGTCCAAGCTCACCCAATTAAAAAAAAACTTTGTCCAAGACCTGTCCAAGCTCACCTGTTTAGTAATTAAATATATATTATTTATTTATTTTAAACTCATTATTTATTATTTAAAATATATTTGTTATTTATTTAATAATATATATTATATATTATAAGATAGTAAAGCTTAATTAACATATATATTTTTTATCAAAATAATAAATTTACACATCTAATGAATATTTTAACTAGTCAATTTAATTAAAAATAAATAAAATAATCTAATTATTTAAGTATACGGGACGGACTGGGCTCGGGCTGGGCTTGGTCACCGGGCTTTTATGGCTAAGACCAAGCCCGATCTTTGTAAACGGGGCTTAAAATTTTGTCCAAGCCTGTCCAACGGATTTCAAATTTTTTATCCAAACCCTCCCATATATCGGGCGGGATTATGGTCTTGAGCGGAGCCCAATCCTTGAACAGGTCTATAGACGGTGTAATATATTGTATAATTTCCCTATAAACTTTTGCGAAAGATTAAACACTATTTATGAGGGATAATATGTCATAATCTTGTATTGTCACATGATAGTAGTGATATGAACTAATATGATCTGTAATGAAAGTCTAAGGCATCCCCATCATAATTCATTCTTGAATTAACAAGATTAAAAATTCCAGAAAGAAGAAAAAGGGAATATTTGTCTAATATCAAAAACATGCATGCCAATGCCAATGCCAATGCCATCCTCTGTTTTTTTAACAAGTGATGTAATTTACACAACAAATTCCCTTATGCCATTCATCTGTATTTCAACTAAAACTCTAAAGTCCATCACTTTTAGGGAAGAATCCCTATAAATCAAACCACTTTACCAAACATTACCAAACTTCTTCCATTTTCTCAGCCTTTGATTGTCAACACGCACTTAGCAATGTTATACTACCCAAAAATATTCTTCCTCTTTTTGTCATCATCCTTCCATTTGTCAATACAAACTGTGTTTTTAAAATTAGTCGAGACTAGACTCTCCAAATAAATAACAGCTTTACATGGATAATAATGTTTTGAAGATGGGTTTTGAATTGAAGGATACACATTCTTATTTTCACAGTTCTTGCAAAGGTCACACATCTCAGTTCTTCTTTCTCCAGCAGCATCAAACCTTGTCAATTTATTGCTTCTAATACCGCACAAAATGATTTGATTGTCCTTTGAAATGCACAACGGAAAATAGTATGGGTATTTAGTTTCAAATGGAGAATCAAGCAATCTAGTCCAGGATTGTTCCACACCGTACTCATTCATTACCCATAATTCAATAATAAAGTCGGATGAAAAGCGTTGTGTAGCAACAGATAAGCAAAGTCTTCCTTCAAGAACCCCCAATCCAGCATAAACAGAGAGGCAAAATCATCTGTATAAGGCAATGGCAACACAAAGAAGCTCTCTGTCTTCAAATCAAAAGCAACAAGTGCACAATCTTTTATTTCAAACCCATTTTTTACTAGCCAATTTAGAGTTCCATTAGCCAAACTATATCCGAATCTTTGGCATCCACCATCAATTAGGTGGGTAGGAGGAAGTTGTTGAATAATTCTCCAGCAATTTTCTCTCATAGAAAACATAGCAAATTTTACTTCTTTTTCAATTTCACAATCTTGTCCAACCTTAGTCGACCACAATATTATGAGACCCAAAAGCAATTTATAATCATCAGCGAATGAGTCATAACCAAATCCATAAACAAATGAATAACTAAGCCGAATACGATCAGCTGTAGGAGGCTTATCTGGTATAAGACAAGGATCTGGTAACTTGTTGTAATCTCCAGTTGTTGGATTCCACAAGTAAAAGTCCTCCCCATTGTCAAAAGCTAGGCACAACAAGCCATGACATGAACCCACAACTAATATAGGAAGATTATGGGGTGTTTTTTCAGGAAAAACAAGCGTCTTAATTGCGCCTTCGTCAGCCAAAGAGTTTGATCCCTTTTCATAGTCCAAAGACCTGAGATTCCGAGGTAGAGGTGAAGATAGAAGAATCTTTTGGGAACTTGATTGCAATGCTCGATTGATCACCTGCATTCTAGCAAAGTGTCGTGTAGAGATCAAGGAATTACATGACTTGGACACGTATCTCAATCTTTGAAGAGACTTGATCGGCAATCGTGAGAGGATATCTTCCAATATATCTTGAGGAAGAACCACTGTTGCCATTGACTTCTTCAATTTAGTTATTTCCTTCGATTGATTACTTGCAATTATAATGCCAAATACTTGTTAAAGTTTGCTCAGAAATCTCTAACAATAACGGTCGAAACACACAAATTAATTAACATAGCATCCAAACAAGATCGAAAGTTCATAAATAATTTGAGAAAATCATAAGAATGGTATACTAACCAAAAATCAATCACTGCAGCTCGAACGCAAAAAAGCACTAGTATTTGGACGGTCCTGCCATCGTGAGAAACTAAGCTGATTGCCTTAAAAAGAATAATAAATCTCAAGGAGAAGAGAAAAAATTGAGAAGAATTTAACCAAAAAAAATTTAAGAAGAAGAATAGGAAAAAAAAAAACAAAAAGAGATTTGGGAACTTGCTATATATATATATATGGAGAGTAGCAGTCGAAGACCAACTCCTAGTGGGACAAGGATCATCACGAGCAAAATTCTATCACTAAAACCGAGCCACATTTGACCTCTTAGTTGATTAATTAGACATTATTTGCTCTGGCATATAATTTAGGGAGAAACGCACGCAACATTTGTCAACTAAAAAGCCTTAACACGCTGATTTTTTTTGTTTTTTCGCAATAACACGCTAATTTGATTTAATTTAGGGGCTGTTTGAACCACTGAAAATTTTCAATGCTTTAATTTTTTCAATGCGTTTGATAATTAAGGTTAGAAAATCACTTAATTTAGAATTGGGTATTACTAAATACCGCCCCCTTGGACTATTTTGTCATTTACTTTATTTTTTTCAAACTTCAAAATTTTCAATTTTCTCAAATTTTCTCAACCTTCAAACTTTCAAAACTCAATCATTTAAAATCGTTCAAGTAAAACAACATCAAAACTTTAATTCTTTTTTTAAAAAAAAAAACATACTTTCAATCGGAAAAAATCTTTGTGCATGAGTTTTGATGTTGTTTTACTTGAATGGTTTTGAATGATTAAGTTTTGAAAGTTTGAAGGTTGAGAGAATTGAAAAGTTTGAAGTTTGATGGAAAATAAAGTAAAGGGAAAAATAGTCCAAAGGGGGGGGGCAATGAGTCATATGGCAAAAGATCAAAACGGGGCGAATAAGTATAATGAAGGCCTAATTTTTTGTAGTCAAGGAACATGTATAGTTGAAAGCATTTGCAAGAGCATATGTAATTTACATAATAAATTACAAAATGATTGTACTTAGCATTGGTTAACTGTGCTTTTGGAAAGGTAGAAATATACTAAACATACGCAACTAATACAAACATCATGAAAAAGGAAGCCAAATGTTAAATAAAAGAACAAACTTTTTGTAAAATAAAAGAGGAATAATTAAGGAAATGTTAAATTTAAGTATCAAATAATATAATCAACAAATAAATCCAGATTTACCTCAAAATGTTGCGATGAGAAGTGGAAGCTCATCTCTTCTAGCTATGTCATCTTAAGGTGCTGCTAAATTAAATGGAAAGATCTTATCAACGTCCACCTTGAAATTTTGAGAAACAAAACAGGGTTCAGGTAAAACCAATTCGCAAAAATGGTAGGAAAGAAGAAACCACCCAAATAGACTTGAAGACGAAAGGTAAACAGAATTGGAATGTCAGGAGTTTACCCATGAATCAACCATTATTGTAGATACATTCATAGCACCAATCTTTTGAAATTCCAGCAGAGGAGTCAAACCGGTAAATCCTAATATCCACACACAATTTATATGTAATTAAAACACATTTAATCATAAATATTAATCAACTTAGCTTAAAATTACTTTCAAAACCAAATACATCCAATACACACTACAACAACTATAAGGATTATTGAGTAATTAAGCAAGCGAGAAAAGACGAAAAGAGGGCGAAAAGATTGTCGCTCATCGAAAGTTAAAAGGATCCTTTAGTAGATTTCAAACGAGAAAAGACCAAGACAGGACAAAAAGATTCTCCCACGTTCAAAATTGATGGAGCCTTTAGTCATTTCTAGAGGATATTCAAATAATACATAGTATATATTATACAATAATAAAAGTATCCATGTATCTTGTAAATTAACTCTAATTAATACTATCGAATCATGTGGGAATAGAAACGATGTAAGCTTTATTATAATCACATTAACCCCATCTAATTCTTAGTTGACTTCTGTCAGAATTGGAGCGATGCAGTCTTTTATGGAATTTATTTTCTGTGAGAACCCGTCTTAATAATTGTTATTATAATTGTTTTTGTGTGACTTTAGACCTTAGTAGCTTTTATGGCCCAATTATGTATTTTATTTTAAGGAAAATTTCAATTCATTGATATTAAGAATCAGGATTACAAACGGGCAGAGAATCTTTGTTCCAAACACAGTTGAAACCAACTTCACAATCAATGTAAGCTAGTTCATGTGCAAACATATTAGCTAAACAATGAACATGCTTAAAACTACAAACACTAAACAAAAAAACCATAATAGTAGGCAAGTAGCAACCCAAATCGCACATCACACATTTATGCAAAAAGAGCATCTTGAACATGACTAATCCTGGCTGAAGCACACAAACTACTTGGCCTTGGCAGTCCCGAATAATTGCTCCCAAACCAGCCTCCTTACGAGAGGCAACGAAAGAGGCATCTGTATTAATTTTCATAAAACCCTGTAATGGCAACTTCCACAAAGGTACTGAAATCAATCGAGCCTCATCATTGCTGCGTCTACTATCTGATTGCTCTATATCAGCAACAAATCTTGCAGCCAATGTGGAAACTGAAGCTAACATTCCAGAGACTTGATCATGCAGAACTTTATTTCTATTTGCCTAGATTAACCATAAGACAAAGCACACTATATCGATTTGTCCCAGCTGTTTAGCCTTCTTCAAACAACCATCCTAGAAGTCCATGGAATTACTCCATTCATCTAAATAGGCATAGATCCAAGGACAAGACAGCGCCCACACCTGCCGACTAAATGGGCAATTAAAGAAAATATGGAAAAAGGAAGATTCCACATCCCCACACACATCACAAACATCAAAAAGATTAATCCCCAACTGCTGTAGAAGCTGCTTTGAAGGGAAAATTCCTGACAATACTCGTTGTTGGTCCCGAATGTGGTGCTAGATAGGGTGAATAGCCTACTTTTCAAAAATCTTTATGAGTGCAAATGCTATTCTCTGTAGCACAAAATGTAAGTGTGACCAAATAGACTGATGGAACTAGTTTGAGCAATAAATAAACTGATAGACAAGTAAACAACTCAATTTAGCAATAAATGAATATGACTGAGGAAATGAATGAATATGGGCACAAAGTTATCAGTGATAGCAGAGGGAGTGGGAGAGAATGAATGACATGCAATAAAGACTTTTAAAGGCAGTATAACTGAAAGGGATTAGAGAGATCTTAGCTCGACACAACGATTTATAGAGGTTCGATCCTCTTGACCTACGTCCTCTACCTTGGCCCTTCCAACCAAATATTTCAACAATCCACTAATCTGATGTAGTTACGGGCCTATACCAAGCCATTACAGCAACCAAGCTTGACCCAAGCTTGAAACAACACTGAGCTTAACCCAAGCTCAAAGAAGTGCTCCCCGCACTTAATCACAATCAAAGATAACAAATTTTGAAATGTGTAAACTGATCCTAATTGATCTAAATACAATAAAAGAATTAAGAACAATCTTGCAAAATCCAAGCAAATACAAAAGAATAGAGTGATGTACGGCTTGGGAGAGATTCTTGAGAGTTAATGCTTTCTTTAGGCTTCTTAAATGCTCAAAACTGCTTTCCAATGGTCATTTTTCGCCTTAAATACAAATCTGTCAAAACTAGCCGTTGTTGTAGCCGTTATCGAAACTTGACCTCAAGATCACCATATGGCGTTGTAACTTTGGTACCCTCCTGCAATGGGGTATTAACATTCATCCGAAAACGAATTCGGAGATACCGACTACAACTCTAATCAACTTCAATAACATCCCCCATAACAGCTCCAATCGCCCTCCCCACCTTTTCTGTCATCATCATAATTGGGAGTTGAAACACCCTCATCCAAAGGGGACAAATATCAAAATTGACTTCCTCCGGTACTTGCAGACCATTAAAGTCCCTAAGAACCAGCAAGCTCCTATTAAAACTCCATGGTTGATGAACAAGAATCCGGTCACGCTCAACTGCATCATCAAATTGGAAAGTATACAGATTGTCTCCCGCCTCCTTCACCACCATATCACAATCTGGTTTCCAGGCCTGAAACATAGCAACACGCAAACCATCCACATTTTCCCTCTTTTTCGAATAGAGCTTACCAAGCAGATGATAGCTCGGAGCATCCCCATCTGTCTCACCAAGCCAATCATCCTCCACAATCACGACCTTGTTCTCATTTGTTTTAGTCTCAATTGGCTCCTCTTCGCCTTGGATTGAGAGCTTCGATAAGTTGGACAAAGCAGCAGCCATTGTTTTTGAGCAACAAAAACAGAAAAGAAGAGAATAGAAAAAGAGAAGAATAGGGCTCAAGAATCCCAATAAGAAAACACTCCACCAATACCAATCTAGCTGCAACAATTTAAAGTCAATCCTGAAGCAAGCAACGGCTGGAAATTTGATTTGAAAAAAGGAGATACGATAAGAAGAATCAACCACAACCAAAAGATCCTTAAGAAATCCAACGGAATCCAAGGAGTTTATCTTGTACATGGACAAGGTAGTTTCCTCACCGGAGAGTCCTCGGGAGGAAGGGAAGCCAGCGGCGGGCGAAAAGAAATTGTTCTAAACAATTTCAGATTTGACTTTTTTTCCCATTTGGATATTAATAGTGGTAGTAGTGCTATATATCTTTATACTCTATAATTCTAAACTTCAAAAACTTTGATCTGAAATATCTAAAATACCCTTTTTAATTTTAAAATTTTAGATTTATCTTATAAGGGTTAATATGTAACATGTAATATAATATTTCCATTCCAATCTAACACCATAATACCTAATTTCAGCAATTCAATCTTCAATAAATAAAGGTTACAACTCAACCAAGACAAAATAATTGTTGCCCAAAAAAAAAAAAGAAATACCAAGACACTATAACTTGTAAATCAGATTTGTATAAAATTGTAACTAAACTTAATACAAAGTGAGGAAGTATAAAAAGTGCATGTACAAATTGGTTTGAGAAAAAACATCTTCATAATTACTAATTCGTTTGATTGAGAAATTGATGTTAATAATTTATAAATCATATATTAAATAGATATAATAAATCACATTAATTTGTAGTATAAGATAAATATATATATATATATATATATATATATATATAATGTCCTTTGACATTTGATAAAGCGACAATCAATATTGAGAAATCTTTGTTCAAGCTTTCAATAATTTTACATTCTATTTCTGCTAGGTTATCCCACAGCACAATGCACATTGGTAGCATTCTAAAACTTTCAATATTTAAATTCATAACTTATACAAATGATTTATGATGACATAATATATATACATTTTAAATTTTTAGGTTTAAACTTTGTATATGATCGAACAAAAACTATATATATTTTTTGTAAAATTTTTAATCATAGCTTTCTTGATAAATTTTATAACTTTTTTAGTAACTTTATATAAGACTTTTTATCATTCATTAGTATTGAAAGATTATTAATGTAAGGTTACTGAATTTGTCGATAGCATCATATTTTTAATATTTATAGCTTTTATCCCCTTAAAAAACCCTTAGATAAATAAAGTTTGTTTGCAAAATTACTGAGCATATAAGAGTATAAGTCGAAAGCCAATTCCTAACTGTATAAGGGGGAAAAAAGAAATTAATAATTAGATGAAAGCTGATGCAGAATACCGCATCCTCATGCAGCCACGGTGGATTGGCAGCATTAAATGCTGCAATTGCAAAAAATACTTCCTCTTTAACGTGCTTACAGGCTTGGATGATAAGTTTGTTATGGTTACTAACACCGTGAGTTTTACCAGCATCCACCCAGATTTGGTTCCAATGCCATCCACCCAACTTAATTGATTTCTCCATTTACTCTACAGCTGCCTCTATAAAAGGCAGCTTAGCCCTCTCTGTTTCCCACAACACACTCTTCATTTAGGTGTGTTGTCATTTTCTCTTTTCCTCTTCTCTTTCACTGTACTTCTGTTGTTCCTTATATTATCTGTTGTTCCTTATATTATTATTAATTAGTAATCTGCTATTTTAATTTCTTTTAATTTCATTGTTCTTTTAATTTCATTGTTCTTGTAATTTCATTGTTCGCTGTCTAATTTCATGATTCACTGTCTTAAGCTTTCTTTTCTTATGTACTATTTAATCCAATGTTATTGGATTATATTGCTCTTGCTGTTTCATTTTACGCTTAATTGTTGCTTCAATTTATGAAGCTATCAATTTCAACATGTTCATTGATTTCCAAATCATCACATATTACAGTATAAACTGCTTGAAAATTGAGAAGATGAGATTAAACTCAATCGAATCATATTATGAATAAATCAACAGAAACTCACTCGAATCAAGTTACTATCCATAATCAACAGAAACACCATTTTGTCTATGAAAAAAAAATGTTTAACAGAATAGTATACCCAGAAAACTTGACTATCAACAGATTATAATATCTAACTACCTAACCATCAATTTTCACAATTTTAGCATTTTTTATAACCAAACAGCAATTTTAACATTTTTTAAAACCAAACAGGAGGCACAAGTAAATCAAATGATAGAAAACATCTATTGTTGAAAAAACTCTGAAGATCATTCTGTAGCTGTTTCAACCCAAGCTCTTACCGTAAAATTTTTTTTAACTCTTACCCCACAAGTCTGAACTGAGTTTGGGGCTGCAAGGTGTTGGGTCGAAATCACCTACTGAATTAGGATAATAGATTGATAGAGGAAAAAAAAAGGAACAGGGAAGAAAAAAGGGTCGAAGATCACCTACTGAATTAGGATAATAGATTGATAGAGGGAAAAAAAAGGAACAGATTTTGGGGCTTGGTGCAACTGATGGAAGCCAAAATTTAGATTTAGATATTTAGGGGTCGAAGATCACCGCTGAATTGAGAGCAACAGATTGATAGAGAGAGAGAAAGGGAAGAAAAAAGGATCGAAGATCGCCTACTAAATTAGGATAATAGATTGATAGAGGAAAAAGGGAAGAAAAAAGGAACAGATTTTGGGCTTGGTGCAACTGATGGAAGCCAAAATTTAGATTTAGATATTTAGGGGTCTAAGATCACCGCTAAGAGCAACAGATTGATAGAGAGAGAGAAAAAAAAACAACAGATTTCGTTGAGAGAGGGGGGGGGACAATTTTCCTAAAAGCAGTAAGTAGTTAGCATTTTTTTTTACTCATCAACAAAAGGACAAGGTAAGTAATTTACTTTATCCAATGGCCATAGTTTGACAATCTAACGGTTATAATAGTAATGGGTTGGCTAAATATGTAATTTTGAATTTTCCTTTTTTATTTCAATGGGGTTCAGGGCATGTGTAGTGATATATTTGAATAGGTTTACTGTTATCAATCCCAAATGGGCAAGTCCATCATTTAATCGGGTCTTTGTTGCCAGCTGAGGGTGAACGACCCAAGTTTGCTCAGATATATACTTAGCGTAAACAACTAAATTAGAACATCCATCTTTCTACTGTCCATGATTGTATGAAATGACAATTACTACTTTCTCCATTGGACCCAATAACGCCTCTGCTTCTGAGTCATTGCTATGCAGCTGCAAACATTTCCATTTTCCATGAAAACTTCCCAAAACCAGCAAGATATTTTATCTTAGAGTGAGAAAAAAAAAAGATATTTGATCATGAAAAATGTTTATGCTTATCGGTTTAGTCCTTTAAAATATATTCATTATCTCGGCACCCCTGTTCTCTAATGCCTTTCTCTGAGCCCCATGTTTGAAGATCATTTCTGTTTCAACTTTTTCATTACCTTGGCATGAAAACAGGAACCACATCTGTCTAGCTATGTAATTTCCCATTTAGTTCCTTAGAAGTGTATCAAAGGTCAGTTCGGTCAGTGTTGAATCTTGGCACATATCCATTCAAGGAAGATCCAATTGCTCCTCTTGAATGAGTTGAAGGCTCTGCAAGTGTTTAGAAATATGGCCTAAAGCAAATGCCTTAGTTATTAGTCATCAGTTTATCACCTTGTGTATGGTTGACATCAAACTAAAATCCTAATTAATGAGCAAATCGACTCAAGTGGCCCCAAAACCTCCCATTCTTTTCAAACATGATCAGGTTTTGCCAAAACAAGAATAGAGAAAACAATATAATTCATAAAAGATTACTTACTTTTTCTTATCTTGCTGGTAATGGCTGCTTTTGATTCCCATAGAACAAGTGAATATCTAAACTGCAAAACAGACACTTGAGCAAACACTCGAATGACCTATTCTCTGCTTTCCAAAAGTTTTCTTCCACATTTTGCAATGTCTCCCTTTGTTCTTGATCAAACTACAGAAAAGAATTGCTTAGCATATGAAATTATCTAAATTTTTTTTTTAACCTTTGCTACATAATAAAACAGAGGAGTTATAGCTCATAGAGCAAATGTACTTGGTGAAGGAGGTCTGCGAAAGGGGCATTGGTATGAAGAGGAAGATGAGATATTAAAAGTATATGTGAAGTTATTGGGTAGTCGTCGATGGAACGATATCGTGAAAACTTCTGGTATATAATAAAGTATTTGTTTCTTTTGTTAATTCATTCATTTGTATTTTTTGTCTTTAATCTGATCGTTGAAAGATGTAAATGTAATTTTAGGATGAAGGAGAACGGGTAAGAGTTGTCGGCTTAGATGGATGAACTATATGCGTCCCGGTCTTAAGCATGGAAATTTCAGTGCTGCAGAGGAAGAGACCATTGTCAGACTTCATGAACAGTTTGACAATGGGTAGTCTCATAAGCCTTGACATGGGTATAGTGGGGTAGGGATGAATTATTGACTGTTGTCTTATAGCAAATGTTCACATGTATGATTAGTTGGTTTTTTTTGACAGAATGTATGATTAGTTGGTTTGATAGAAGAAAAATTGAATCAATATAAAATATTATATATGCATAGAATAAGATGTTGAACTATGATCTTTAGCATCTGAGGGTAGCACATTCTTGATTGCAGGAACAGCAGTTGAGAGATGAACTAATGCGGCATCACCGGAGGGTAGCACATTCAGTTATCCATAATTTTCGAGGGTGAATGAAAGGGGGAAAAGATAATTAAAGTGAGGTTATTAATAAAAGGTTGGATATTTAGCTGGTACATATTTAGATATAAAAAATATTATTTATAATGTTAATTAAATTATAATTAGACCCTTTTCCCGGGGCGAAGCCCGGGTTAGACCCTAGTAGAATAAATTTCTTCAAAGTAAAAGGATTTCTTGTTGACAAAGCAACTAATTAATAATGCTTGGCGTGGTTATACAAGTTAACTTTGTTTTTTTTCTTCTTCTTCATAAATTAAGAAATTTTGATACTTGCTGTAAGCGTTCCTGATTTCTTAATTAGTACTGCATCCCAATTTCTTCATTTTCTCAGCCTACAATTAATGTCATATATCTTATTGTCAACACACTTATATATATTTAGCATTAGAAAATCTAAAAAGGGTTTGCATATATAACATATTCATTTGCTGGACTCCCACTTTAGTAATATTCAATATTCATTACAATTGGCCAATTGCCTAATATATATTCTACCCAATAATGCAATCCTTCAACCAATCCGATAATTTCTTGGCTGGTTTTTAACTATAGTCGTAGGCCTAGGGCCAACCAAATCATCAGCATCATGTGGGGAGCTCCTAACATTCTTCCTTTTCGTCATCCTAACATCCAGGATCTGTTTGTCAATACAAACTGTGTTTGGAAAATCAGGCGAGACTAGCTCTCTCCAAATAAATAACAGCTTTACATGAATAATAACAACGATACGTAGATGAGCAAAGGTCACACATCTCAGGTTTTCTTTTTCCAGCAGCATCAAACCTTATCAAATTATTTCTTCCATTGCCCAAAATGATTTGATTGTCCTTTGAAATGCACAAGCACAAGGGCAAATTGAATGAGTATTCAGCTTCAAATGGAGAATCAAGCAATCTCTAGTCCAGGATTGTCCCACACTGTACTCTTTCATTACCCATAATGAAGAGCGTTGAGTATTTATATTAACAGACAAGCAAAGTCTTCCATCAAGAACCCCCAATCCAGCAGAATAACAACGAGCATTTATATCATGCATTGGCAACACCAAGAACCTCCCAGTTGCATTCTCCCCTCTCTCCTTTAATAATAAAATTCTTTTAATTTTTCTCTCAAAATCTTGTTCTTGTTCTTATCTTAAATGATAATAAGTTAAGAAATGTTGACTCGTGTTACTGATTTCTTAATTACTTTACTTAAACTTTGTCAAGATTTAGTACTCAGCTTTTTTTTTTGGCCAGAAGTACTGAACTATTATTGATTACTTACTACTTTCTAACATTTATGTAAAATTGGAAAATAAAAAAGACAAGGTTAGGCGTACTATACCCCTAGCCACACTACTCTTGTAAACTACCTTTTAAAACCGTTGGATGTGGGCTTGATTTCAATAACAACCGTTAAATATAGATAGTGTAAAAGAGTAGTGTGGTTTATGGTAGTGTAAATAACTTTACCGAATAAAAAATCTTATCCAAAAGAAGATGGGAGCCAGAACTGAAAACACCTGAAATCACAGTTTAATAACTTGACAATAGCACATAATTAACCTGGATTCTTTTTGGCTTCTGAGAAAATGACAAAACTTCATTAGCCAAAACATGAAGACATTTGATCATGCATGACTAATTGTATGCATCCACAAACTTCTTTGCGTATGAAGGAATATGCTTATTTTCAAGACTTATAATGAGTAATTGATTTGTATATGTGGTGATTGTAATAAAAGAATCAGCAAATAAAGAAATTAATATCCAGGTTCTAAAAGATTCACTTAATAGCATTACTTTGATTGGCCAAACATAAAAGTAAGATTATGGATATAACACAACTAATGAATCATCAAGATTAATAATTTTGGAGAAGAAATAAATGACATATGGGGATAGTATGTCATAATCTTATAATAATAGCAGTAATGAGCAAATATTGATAATGAAAATCAAGGCATCATCCCCAACTTTGAAACTTCATAATTCCTGCTAATTAAATGAATCAATAAGATTACAAATACCAAAAGGAAGAAAAAGGAAATATTGTGTAATAACTAAAACATGCATGCATGCCATCCTCTGTTTTTTAAACAAGTGATGTTTACACAACAAATTCCCTTTTGGCATCATCTGCATTTCAACTCAAACTCTAAAGTCCATCACTTTCAGGGAAGAAGAATCCCTGTAAATTAAACCAGCCAGAGCCACATGTAACAAGATACTTACAATAAGTATCTTATAATAACAATGAGTCAATTGGCTAATATGCAATGTAATCCTTCAACTAAGCAGGTTTCTTGGGCCAACCAAATGTTCAGCATTATGTAAAATTAGGCGACACTAGACTCTCCACATAAATATGACAGTCATAACAATAATTAAATTTAGCTGATGCGCTTTGACTTGAAGGATAAGAATGCCTTCTACACTTGAAAAGTTCACACGTCTCAGTTTTTCTTTCTCCATCAGCATCAAGCCTTGTCAGACTACTTTCTCCATTGAACAAAATAATTCGATTGTCCTTTGAAATGCACAAGGGAAATTGGAACTGGTATGCAGATTCAAATGGAGAATCGAGAAATCTAGTCCAGGATTGCCCCACACCATACTGATTCATTACCCATAATTCAATCATAAAGTTGGATGAAGAGATTTGAGTAGCAACAGATAAGCAAAGTCTTCCTTCAAGAACCCCCAATCCAGCATGAGTAATATCGTCTATATCAGGCATTGCCAACTCCATGAACCCTTCAGTCTTCAAATCAAAAGCAACAAGTACGGGATCTTTTCTTTTCGGTGATTGAATAGCTAGCCAATTCAGAGTTCCATTAACGAAATTACATCCAAAATGAATATATTGTTGAAGGAATGTGCTTGGGGGAATTTGTTGAATAATTCTCCAGCAATTTTCTCTCATCGAAAATATAGCAAATTTCACTTCTTTCTCACTTTCAAATTTTTCGTCAACCCTATTCAACCACCAATTTTTGATACCCAAAAGCACTTTGTAATCACCAGAGAATGAGTCATAACCAAAGCCATGCACAAATAAATGATGACTTATAGAACGATTAGGTGTAGGATACCTATCTGGTAAAACACAAGGATGATCTGGCAACTTGTTGTAATCTCCGGTCGATGGATTCCACAAGTAAATGTCCTTGCAATTCTGAAAAGCAAGGCACAACAAGCCATGACATGAACCTACAACTGTCGGCAGTGTTTGATCTGAAGGGAAAACAAGCTCCGAAATTGCACCTTTGCCAGCAAAACACTTTCGCTTCTCATAGTTCAAAGACCTCAGATATGGAGGTGAAGGTGAAGATACAAGAATCTTTTGTAAACCTGATTTGGGAGATTGCAATCCTCGCTTGAGTTGCATTCTAGCAAATGAATGATCCTTTGAGATCATAGAGTTAGAAGACTTGGACACGCATCTCAATCTTTGAAGAGACTTGAACGGCAATCGTGAGAGGATATCTCCCATAATATCATCAGGAAGAACCACTACTTTTGCCATTGTCTTCTTCAGTTTAGTTATTTTCTTCGATCCACTACTTCAAGTTATAGGCGCATCAAGTAAGGCTGTCAACAATGTCGAAACAATTGTTAAAGTTTGCTAAAAAAGTTCTAAAAAATAATTGTCGAAACACTAAGCTAGCATCACTAAGCTAGCATCCAATAAGATCGAAATTCGAAATTAATCTCAAAAAACATAAGAATTGTATACTAACCGAAAACCAATCACAGCTCGAACAAAGAAAGCATCAGTATAAACTCGTGGAAAAGAGAAAAAGATGAATAAGGCAAAACCCTAAATAAAAAGAAATTTGGAGTATAGAGGGATTCAGGAAATTATGGACTTCCACATCCACTAAGCCCAATTGTATTAGCCCATATATATTGGCATGTATTAAAGACAAATTGGGGAGTAAATAAAAAGAGAATTAACGAGAAGGAAAACAACGCCGGATTGGATTGAGTGGTAAGCAGCCCGTTCTAGCTTACGTAGCTGCTCTCATTGGTAGATTAACCCACCAAACCTAACTTTGCAACATATGTTGAATCTGAATTAGTTAGAGCAAAGTTCTAGATAACGGTTAAGAAAAAAAATTAATCAGAGCAAAGCTCTATAACGGTTGGGAACAAAAAAGAAAAAGGAGAATTGACGGATTAGTAAGAGCAAAGCTGATCTAGATAACAGTTAGGAACAAAAATGAAAAATGAGAATTAACGCTTTAGTCAGAGCAAAGCTCTAAATAACGATTAACGCAGATTGAATCCGGTCAGAGCAAAACTCTATAACGGTTGGGAACAAAAAAGAAAAAGAAGAACTAACAGATTAGTCAGACCAAAACTCTAGATAACAATTGGGAACAAAAAATAAAAAGGAGAATTAACAAGGATTAGTCTAGGAAGAATTAACAAGGATTAGTCTGGGAACAAAAAAGAAAAAGGAGAACTAACGGATTAGTCAGAGCAAAGCTCTAGATAACAGTTGGGAACAAAAAAGAAAAAGGAAAATTAACAAGGATTAGTCCGAGTAAAGTTCTAGACAACGGTTGGGAACAAAAAAGAAAAAGGAGATTTAACAAGAAGGTGCAACACAGGTTAAATCTGGATTAGTTAGAGCAAAACTCTAGATAACACAGCAAAAAAGAAAAAGGAGAATTAACAAGGAGGACATAAGGATGGATGGTCCTGACCAATAAAAGTGAGACAATTCGGATTTCTTCCTACAATCACAAAAACCCTACCAAATCAATATCCTATAAATGTAGGGGCTTACCCAGTATACCCACTAAATCTCATCTAGTGAAACCAAGTGCTAAATTTGGAGAAATTATTAGATGGATCAGTTCCACCACGTCATCCATGGTCCCAACCAATAGAATTGTGACAACTCAAAATTTTCCCTAAAATTTAGGCATGAAATTAGCTCCACGTTTAGTTCCAAGTTTAACTAGATGGGATTTTACATGGGAAGTCCCTAAATTTAAGACATTAATTTGGTAGGGTTTTAGTAATTGTATGGAAAAAATCCGAATTGTCACAATTCTATTGGTTGGGACCATGGATAACATGGTGGAACCGATCCATGTAATAATTTCTTCTAAATTTATGCCTAAGTTTTACAAATAATTTTGAGTTATCACCATGAATAACGTGATAAAACTGGTTCATCTAATAATTTCTCCAAATGAAGATAGATTACCCTCTAGATTTTACATGAAAGCTTCAGTAGAGATTTTCTTACCATTAGCATAATTTCTTGGCTTATAAGTTAAGTGATTTTTACGTGATATTTTTATATAATTACTTGGCTTATAAGTTAGGTGGTTTAACATTAATTGTAAGAGGTTTTTATATAATTACTTGGCTTATAAGTTAGGTGGTTTAACATTAATTGTAAGAGGTTTCCTCTACTGCAAGAGGGAGTCACCTACCTCATCCTCATTTGTACTCACTTGCAACTCACTTCAGTTGCATTCTCCTTTCTCCTATAGTAGTAATAAATTTCTTCAATTTTTCTCCCAAATTCTTGTTCTTGTTCTTATCTCAATTGATAAGTTAAGAAATTTTGATTCTTTCTATTTGTGTTTCTGATTTATTGATTACTTTAGTTAAACTTTGTCAAGATTTAGTGTTCAGCTCTTACTAATTACTTTCTAACATTTATGTAAAATTGGAAAATAAGAAATCTTATCCAAAAGTAAAAGGGAGCCAGAACTGAAAACAACAGAAATCACAGTTTAATAACTTGGCCATAGCACATAACGTGGAATCTTCTGCTTCTGAGAAAATGACAACTTCATTAACCAAAATATGAAGACATTTGACCATTACTAATATCAGAGTTTTCGAGCAAAATTCTAGCACTAAAATCTGGCTACATTGCCCTCTCAGTCGATTAGGTATTATTTACTCAGGCATATAGGGGAGAACCGTAACATTTGTCAACTAACAAGCCTTAGCACGCTGATTTAGTCTACATATATATCATTAAACATATATAGTAGCCTTCTGGTTTAAGTATGTCTGCCATGCCATGGAGGGAAAATATTCAGATATTGTAAATGCTCCTTGCCTGTTACCATCTAATTAAGGTTAGTTACGGGTAAGCATTTCGTCAATCTGACCATTCCGGTTGTATGCATCCACAATCTTCTTTGCGTATGAAGGAACATGCTTATCAGCTCTGCATGTATATTCATATATTCAGGATTAAGAACAAAAGTATAATACAGATAAGTTGCTCAGTATCATATACCTCTGCTTTCCCCAGGTGCGATTTGTATACAAATAGTTCCTTATAGTATGGTAATCAAGGGAATAACGGGCAAATTCAAGACCCTTTGGTCCAATCTGAACAAAATTAGGACGATTAAGAATAAATTGCATTTTGAATCGCTTATTCAGAATAATTTTATTTTAATAGAAGAATCCTTACCAGGTTCAGCAAAAAAGCTATCAAATTTCCAATAAATTTAGGGGCAGGTTGAGAAGGACCCATTCCTGAAGGCAATAAAGATTACAAAGAAGTGTCAGAGAAAAAGTGTTAGATACGGTGAATGTTGTAAGTCATCTAAATATATTCTAGAAAATTTTATATACAGACCAAGAAGAAAAAGTGTAACACAAATTTCAAGACTTTTTATAAGTAATTGATTTGTATATGTGGTAATTGTAATAAAAGAATCAGCAAATAAAGAAATTAATATTTAGGTTTACTATTGCTTTACAGAGTAAGTTCTAAGAGATTCACTTAGTAGCACTTTGATGTTCCTCCCATAACATTTTCAATTATAAGGTTAGTATACGGTCAAAACAAAAATGATAGCTATACATACCAAACTTAGCATCATCATCTGCTTTAACAGTCTCCATAACAAATGGTTGACGATTACCCTGAAATAAAGTGCTTTTAGATTAGATTTTGTTCACAAATGTTATAGCAACTAAAGAGGATATAGCTTAGGGTTTTACACTACTAGTTGTAGGAGTGATCTCCAAAAGGTTCTCTACCAAACTCAGCATCTCTTTGCCACGTTCATTTCTATAATTCAAAGCATTCTAATGAAAATTAGTTCTCTTGATATTAATAGCAACTCGAGTGCCATTATGCAATAAAATAATACAACAATTTGGACAATAAGGTCAACAGACGTTTTAAATGGAACAAAAGAAACATATAAGGAGAGATGGGGCACATTGCTGGCAACTTGTGCACTTATGTCATAGTCTCATTGTAAATTTACCTGACTGTAACATACTGTGGATGCTGTGTCATGCTGACTCCAGAATATTTGGGAACACCCATGTATCCAACCACCAAATCCTGCATTGGACAAGAGAACAAAAAAAAAGGATTAATTCTTCAGTGAATAACTAAATCACATGTATAAGCACAGAGGATAAACTTGCTTAAATAAATAAAACTCACTGCTAAAGCATTGGTGTAGTCAAAACAGCTGCGAAAAACATGAGACCTTGGTCAGTGAGAATATTTTTGCGTGATAAGCATGATATAATATTATTAGATCATATCTTTTACAACTAGAAATATCATATGATTTCCTCAATGTATGATCTTTGCATAAAGAAACAGTAAGACCTCCCAATGAACAGAAGGAGATAGCAGTAGAAACCTATCTAGCCAAAGTTGTTAAATCCTACAGAGACAACAGGAGATTACCTATAGCAAGATGGAGCAATAACATCAACTAAATCGTTTGCTGGCAGACAGAAATAAGGAACCTGCTTTAGTTGAAATTTGAAATGGATGAAGCAGGATGAATGTGAGAATCAGACCAGATCGAAAGTACATGAACTTTGTTACCTCTTCAATATGGCCATCCAAATGCTTTAAGTGGACCTAACAAAATGTAGCAGTAGCTGTATAAGAAAACAAAACAATGCCTATTGAAATTGTGCTTGTTTTAATATTTACATAATCTCTCCTTTTAATAGGGGACAACAAGACCATTTTACCATAATGTTGTTCCCAATAATATGCTTTACTCCTACAAACAATTATCTTACTTCATAACTTGAGTAAAGAATTTATCATACAAACCTTGTAATCTTGCATAAACTCGTAATGCAGAACAGTTTCTGGTTCACTACTTGCCGCCTTTAGAAACTTATCCAGGCCTTCTCGAGTTCCATTATCAACTGTTGAATAAGAGTGTGCATAATGATTTAGATGTGTCCTGTAATTCAGGTACTAGGCAGTCTAAATTGATACTGTGCTTATCACTTGTCCATCTGATACTTATCATTAACTATTGGTGCAATGATAAAATGAAACCATAAACCCCGACTGTCATACCAGTTCACAACTTGAATAAGTATAATCTCATAGTAACTGATAGCAAATTTCAGTGAATTCATCCAACTTCTTTTAGTATATAAAATGGGTTTGTCTTAGTAAATACTATCTAATAAAATACAAGTCCATATGAACTATTCCTATGTTACATAGATATCAGCTAGATTTGCATAACAGAACTTGTAAGAGTCATACTACAAAGAACGAGAAAAAGAAAAGATATAAGCTTTGAGTTACCACAATTTGTGCCCAACACATAAAGCTTGTCCAAATTTAGATGGTGCTCCACAGATCTTAATGCTGCAGTTTAAGAAATCACTCTGCATTACAATAGTACAAGTCATAATATGGAAAACAGCAAAAATAGAAACTGTTAGGACCTAGCATCAAGCATACCCTGCACTTGGCATCCCACACCACAGAAAAGGAGACGCTTCACTCCAGCAGCCTGCATAATTGGTAATATATAGTGATTAGAAGAGAGGCAATGCAAAGGGAAGGCTGGATTCCTGTTATTTCTTGAAGTTGGCGCAAGTCTGTCTATCTATAGTGCAGATTCTAGTGGTATTATCTGTCATTGTTCACCATTTCTACTATGGTAGGTCTTGTTTATACAAGAATGACTGTAATATCTATGCTCCCAAGGACAAAGACAACTGATAGCCATCATAAATGATGTATAAAGCTTGTAAAGTCCAGCAGAAGTAGCATCAAGAATGCAAAGCACCTCAACCAATGCGAGGGTATTCAGATTAGGAGATAAAGTTGGTTTGACTCCTTTAGCAGCTAAAACTTCATCTGGTGTCCTGTTGTAAACAAGGAGTGAAAAGGAAGAACTTCGATATCAGAAGGTAAAACAAGTAAAAGAAAAGTCAAAAATTCAGTAATTCCAAATTGGGAGGAAAAAAAGCAAATGAAACAAACCTGGCTAAAATGGGCCTTGGTGACAGTCTGTCATCTGGATCACTGCATTATTAAAAAAAAAAAAAGTTCAGAAAAAAAAGGGTAATGATTACTTTCCTTATTCAATGATAAACTATGTTCGGTTCATCCTTTATCAATAAATAACTGTTACCTACCTCTGAACACAAACAACAGCTTCAACCATGCCTGCCTTTAGCATTTCTATTGCAATAGTTGTAACTATCCCAGTCCACTGAGCTCCTAACAATAGAGAAAGTTGAGTGTGGATGCAAATTAGGCTGCAGAGTACAGATCAATATCATGGATGATACAAAGCACTATAAACCCCAAGTCCTTCCACCCCCCCCACCCCACCCCAACACACACAAACCAGTAGAAAGCAGCTTATAGATTATATTCCAGTTAACAAAACTTGTTATGTACAGTATTTTAGAATATTGGCCTTAACCTCAAATCTACTTTAAGATGATTTCTAACAAAGATTTTCTTGATTTGTAAGATGTGGATGCAGGAACCAGACTCCACCTCAGAAGAAAAAAAAAAAAAAAAAAAAAAAAAAAAAAACAAAACAAACAAACAAACAAACAAACAAGCAAATTAGATAAATTAAAGCAATCAATGCATAAACATAACAACAGAGCACCAAAGAAGAGAATGGTATCATTCCAGAAAAAAACAAAAGAATTAAAAATCATAATAATCTAGAAAGGCATACCTTCTACAGGCTTAGTTTTACGAGCATATAGCAGCTTTTCATAGACTCCTAAATATGTCTCGTCTAAGGAATCTGATTTCCTCCCTCTACCATGAACTACAGGTTCTAAGCTCTGAATGCAAAGGTAAATTAGTCAAGGAGCTTTAATAACATCAAACAGGATACAACTATATTCAAATTACCATACATGTTGATACATAATTCTTAAGGATATAAATTAGTTCACAACTTAGACCAATGAAAGGTGGTAAAAAGGTAGCAAGAGGTCACTAACTTATGTTTCTCAACTCTAAAGTGCGGATGTATACTTTCGTTTACTCTATTTAAGTAAAACAGAAAGTAGTTTCCTAAAGCAATATGTATTCTAGAACTAAGGTGTTCTCAGTGCCTCCCTTATCTCTTGACTCAGCACTTCAATAGAAACTCTAAAATGCACCTATATATGGTCCCATCAAACGGTTAATTTAGCTCAAATTTTAGAATGGTAAAGTTAAATGGAATTGGAATTAATATGAAACTTAGCCCTTCTAAGCTCACAATTTTAGTAATAGTTGCAATCATGTTTTACAATCAAATCATATGTATAAACTACATCAATCTTCTAACAACGTGATTGCTTGATCAACCTAGCATCTACCTTCCATGTGCTTTTTAATTAACAATCTTCTTTTTTTCTTAACACAACTAAAGCAAGCCTTTTCTAGTACTCTTGCAGACTATTTAAACAAGGAACACAAAGGGTACAGAGCCTTACTTCAATTTTGGACATTCCATCTCCCAAGAAAGCACAAGCTTCCTTAACATGGGCAATGTAGTATGTATCACACAATCCACATCGACTGTCATAAAACTTAGGAAAAATTATAAGTATTATAAAAATGTAAAATTAAGAAAACCAATGATATCAAACAGTAAGTAAAAAGGAAATGATGGTTAAAGAAAAGAAAAGAAGGAAAATTGGAACCTGCAATGGTCTTTGGCTGGATAGATACCTCCTGGGGGTATAGGCTTAGAACGTTTCCTCCAGTCATCTCTCAGCTTCACTGTTTTCTTTGAATTTGTATTGGAGTCTGAATCTATCATGAAAATTACATTTAAAAAAAAAAGTGTAAATGTAAGTATGAAACAGAGAAATGAAACTAGGAAGCATGCACTTTAGTTCACCTTTTGAAGGGGATGAAGAAGACGAAGAAGCAGAGAAGAAGATGGGTCGTGAAAAGCTCGAAATGAGTGAAGTCATGGCAACCAGCAGAAGCTCACAAAGCCGAAGCTCAAAAGAGAAGCTAAGGGAAAACCGGAAAAGAATAAAAAGATGCAGTATCAGTTGAACCTGAACCACACATACTTGTTATAGATTTTTACTGTGCTGAAAATTTCAATAAAGACCTCGATTTTATCCTAACTTTTTAATTAGGTCAATGAGGGCCCAATAATCTGAATTGAATCAAATAAAGGCCTGGGATATATTTGATTGAAATCTTAATTCATGACCCAATATTTAAGGATAGTCTCAATTGAGTCAATTAAACATTCAACCTTTCTTCTTCTTCTTTTTTTTTTTTTTTTTTTTTTATTATTTAGATAAACTCATTAAAATTAGCCACGACTCTAACCCCAAGTTTAGCCATTGGTTATAAACAATTAGTTAAGATTTATTTAAGGTAAGTCCTAAAATACTCGACAAGGTTTTTTTTGTTTTTTTTTTTCTATTAATATAAATATTAAATATATGAATTCATTTATATAGAGAAAAAAGAACTGCTAACAATCAACAAGTACAAAAAAGTTTAAGTTGCTACAAGATAGCAAGTGCCAATCTAACTCCAAGTTCCAACAATTACATCAAGGTAGTTGCTACCAATCTGACTCCAAGTTCTAACAGTTACAAAGAGAAATATTCACAACTTGCTTAAAACCATATAAACGAAATCTAATCAATGGCATCAGAAAAAGTTTGAAAATATGTTGAATATCCTTGCATTGTGTTCCCTCCAAACCATAGTTATTAAACCGGGACCGGCCCGATGGTCGGATCGTTCAATCCGGTGATCCGGATCTGAAACCGATCCGGGTTAACATTTGGACCATTTAAGGAAACAACCCGTTGAACCCGGTGTGACCCGTTGAAATCCGGATTAACTCGGTGACCCGGCCGGGTTTCAAATGACCCGGTGGGTTAATATATTTCATTAAAATTTACATTTAAATCCATTTTTTTCATTTTTTAAATATATATATTAAGGGAAATACTGTAAATTATATAATAAACCTTAAAAAGAAATTAAAAAATAACAAAATTTAATAAGTATTATATTCTTAAGGAAATTTTTTACATCTATCCGACTTTATTTATTTAAATTAACATGGCTCATGGTTGGATAATTGATAATTAATGGAAATAAATTCATTTTTTATAGTTTTATATGCTAAAATATAATTATTTCCATTTATATCATTATGTAAGAATATTATAAATTAGATTCAATAATTTTAGTTATAGAAATAATAAATATAAAAGTTATAAAAATATTTAAAAAATATTATTTATTAACCCGCATTGACCCGATTGACCTGACGGTTAAACCAATTGACCCGTAATCCGAAGCCTCGAGCGGATCACTCTTCGAGCCGGGTTTAATAACTATGCTCCAAACAATGTAGCAAAATGCACTCCTTGCCAGCTTCAGAATTAAAGAAAGCCAAAATTTCCCTTTAATTCTGGTAACAGCCCATTGAAATGGACATTAATTGCATCAAATTAAGGCATTTATTTTGATGGCGGGATGCATCCCAAGGTTTAAAACCTTAGGCCTAATACTCCCAAGTCAAGACAACAAATTCAGTTGTTAAAAGTTCTAGTGCTTAATTAAGCACGGTTAATTAGCACCAAAATGTTTCACACTTCCAAACTAGCCTTCTTCCAAAATCATGTGTTAATTGGAACTTTTTGCCAATACTGAGTAATGAGTGATTTGTTGCCCCATCAAAATTTGATCCTTATTCCTTAACAATAAAGAGAACCAAAGTGGCTGAAGGGACCTTTTTATTGTCTCAAAAAGTTGACAATTAGATTTTGCCAATATATCACAATGCTGACACATTCTTGATCATCACCAAAGTGAATAATCCCTTTGTCATATATATTTTAATCGAATTGTTACTATTAGTATTTAAGGATTCATTCATGATTTAATATATACATATGCACAATATTGTAAAACAAGATAGGTCCCATATGTAATGTAAATTTCAATCAATTGAAAACTGATTTATGCATATGATCTATAAATGATATCAATGTCTGATCAATCGATATATAATTTGAAAAAAAAAAACAAATAGAAAACAAAAAAGCAGAACAAAAGAATGATTGGACCATCTTCTTCCGATCTCTCAGCCTATACCATATATATCTGATTCTGATTTTGATCAACACCAATTTTCTTGCTTCTTTTCCACAGCTTTCCCTGCAATTCCTACTTACCAACGCAAGTATTGTTGTTAACATATATAAGGCCAGACAAGGGTCTCCAAATAAACTACACCATCACGAGGACACTACAAGAAAACTGTCAAATAGAAACGCCAATTAGAAACAGATTCTAATTGAAACGGTATTAGAAACGGAAATTCTGAAAAACGCATTCCATTTCTAAATCCGTTTGTAAATGCTAGAAACGGAAATTTCCGTGTCTGATACTGATTCTAATATGCGCGCGTGGTGGTGCGCATATCCCGCCAATATTCCGTTTCAAATTCCGATTCTACTTAAACCCGGAATTTAACACGGAATTTTGACACGGATTTTGAGATGGATATTTATATTTCGTTTTAAATTCCGTTTTTAAACTTTCCGTTTGAAATTCTGTTTTAAACTCAGATAAATTAAAAAAAAATAATTTTTTCAACCAAAACGATGTGTTTTGGCTGGCCATGTTTTAAGGGTTCTGTCATTATACAGAACCCATTTTCCAGCCGCTCCCATAAGCTCCCCTTCTCATTTTCTCTCAACCTATGTTGATTTCATTTTCTAAGAATCATGTCTTTTGAGTTTTTAAGTAGAAAAAAAAGTTTATAACTTCAAAGAGCACACTCTATACCATCTCCTTACTTTATTTAACAAGGTATGGGAAAGCTTCCTTGTCACGCCCCGACCCGGGATCGAGAACGGACAACCGCCGCGACACCTCGTAATACGTGCCGCGCGTCACACGCAAACGAGGTCTCGCGAAGCGTCAGTATCAAGGCCAAGACAAACAAAAATAATAACAAATCTAAACACAGATAAGATATAAAACATAATTCTGAAAATCCAAACTTTAACATTAGAGTCCCAGGCTCAAATCCAAGGAAAATAAACATTTAAGACAAGAATTTCCTCTCAGCAGAAGCATGAACAAGTATTACCATCAAGGTCAAATTTCAAAAAGGAAATAAATGAAAACAACGGGTAGATTACAGCTGCCAGTGGAACCCATACGTAGTGAGTAGTACCTCTACGGAGAAAACTGGTCTCCTAAGCCACCGACTCGACACAACAAGGGGAACTCGAATCAAAGACCCTGAAATCACAACAACAATAGCGGGTGAGTACAAAATATGTACCCAGTGAGTGAGCCACCCTCAAAAGAGAACCTGAAGAGGGTGGGGTGCACTCACAACCAAAACAATTTATAAAAACAGTTTAAAATATAAGCAATCGATAATAACAAAACCATGAGTCAAAATCCGGTTCTCGGTTTAAAATCATGCAAGAGGGCTGCCATCAAATCATATCCGAAGTGACCTTGACCCGAGTCGACTTTCGGAACCGTCAGGGGCATTTTCGTCATATCATATTATAAACACAAACCATGCCCGTCCCCCTAACGTTGGCCTGGGTCCGGCATTGCGTGGTAGCCGCAACACACCCAGTTTGGCTCTCCCATGCACACGCCAACGGCTAGCTTGCGTGTCGGGCCTGGAGCCGACGGACCATGTGGATCCATAACACAATAACCATGGTCCGCCTAATCCGTCAAAGTACTAGCTAGTAAGCCACCCAAACAAGCCATACGTACTCCCTGGATTGCGTCCAATCCATGAGTCCCCGTATGCTTTTCAATTGCTCAAAATCGTTTTAAGGTTTGCTCATGCACCCAAAAATAGTTTAATAAAAACCATTTATAAAACACGTAAATAAAACAGTAATAAAAACAGTTTCCTCAACGGGTTCTCCGTTGAAGGATGCCCACTCACAGTTTGGGGTCTCGTATACCCCCAAGATCCGTCCTCTGTGAGCCAAATCAAGCGTCCCGTCCGGCGTCTCTGTCGCCTAATGGAGGGAACCAAAAATCAAAGTCATTAGAATTAAAACTCAATTAGAACAATGCTAATAAAGAATAAAGATAAAATTAGAAACCCAAAAACTCATAAACGTGCCCAACTAAGGCTTAATTTAACTTCGGAATAGTTCTAAGAGTTTAAGGACTCTTTCCGTGACTAAATCGGCATTTTCCAGCACTTAGGGGTAAAATCGTAATTATGACCATTCATAAAGGCCGACTATTTCTTTACGAAGTCACTAAGTCATCTCCCTTATTTTAACGGTACAATTTGTATGCTTAAGTGGTCAATTAAACTTTTAGGGGCAAAATAGTAATTTTACCCACTAAGGGTAAGATGGTAATTTCACTCGTATTAACCCGCAACTATGCTTAAATAATAAATTTTGGACAACCGGGGCAATATGGTCATTTTGGGGTCCGACTTAAGCTTAGGGGTAAACTTGTTTTTTTTTTTTTCTCCGGACCGGGTCAAACCGGTTCGGTCCGGCCAAGCCGGCTCGAGCCTGGCTCAAGCCGCGGCTAGCCGAACCGCAGCTGGCCCAACAGGCCAGCGCCTGGCTGGGCCGCGCGCGCAGGCCAGAGGCCTGCTGGCTTGCCTGGCCGGCCAGACAGCCGCCGGTAGCCGGAATCTGGAAATTTCCAGATTCCGGCGACCCCAAAAATGCACCCCCTTAATTATTTCAAAAATTTCCAGCCCTCAAAACACCAAATTCCACCATTTTAACTTCAAAATTTCCATTTCTAACACTTATAAAACACTTTCAAGCCCAAAAATCAACTTCAACAACAACTTTTCCACAATTAAAACAACAACTCACTTACCAAGCAAGCTCCTCATTCACCCAACCTTCAAGATGATCAAAAACACTCAAAAATCCTAAAACAAAACCCATTATCATCTTAGCTTCATCTTACGCACCATATAAGCCAAAAATAACAATCAAAACTAATCAAATTTGATGAAATTTAACTAACCCGTAGCTCCCTATTCTCAAGATCCAAAACCCATAAATTTCCATCAATCTATAAACTTTTTGGCATGGAATGGATGAGGGAAGTGAGGGGAATTCAAAGGCACAAATGCATGTTGAATTTGGTTAAGATTTGGGAGTGGTTTGTAAAGAGAAAGAGGGTTGGTTAGTGAAAGGAAGAAGAAAAAAAATGTTTGAAGAAAGGGGAAGAAGACAACCGGCCAAAAAAGAGAAAACATTGGCCTTTAAATAGTTTTAGGGTAAAATGACGATTTTACCCCCCTCATCACCCCATCCACTCACTTAAATCCTCTAGTTTATCATTCTCTTCAATTTGGTCCTCAAATCAATTCCTTTATCAAAATTCTTCAACTCTAATTAATTAAAATAAAATAACTTAAACTCAATAATTCCTACTTAAATACTTAATTTTAATACTCATAACTTTCTAATTAAATCATGGTATTACATTCCTTTTTCGTTAGTGCTTTTTTATATTTTGTTGATTTTTAGGTGGTTTTTCGGTTAATTAGTTTGTGGGTATTGTGTGGTTTAATATGTTTTCATGAATGAAAGTTGGATTTGTTTTGTATTATTATAGTTATAGAAATTTGTTGTTGATTATATGAAGGAGGGCTATAATGCACTATTTTGAAATTTTATATGGACTAAATTGCATAATGAGAAAGTATGGATATTGGACTTAATTGATAATTATTGATAAATTGTGTGTACCATTTATTTGTTTGTGTGCTTTGAAAAGTATTGTAATATTCTTGATGTTGTGTGCAATTGATTAAATATATTATAATTATATTTAATTTTTTTAATATATTAGGTTTTATAAGGAACTAATTTGAAGAAGAAATGAAATTATAACTATTGTGATATTTTGCTTATTTGTTTGTTGGTTAAAGTAGTAATTTATTGTGCATATATATAATCCAATAAATATTTGTTTTGTAGCA
>AWUE01022249.1:0-11235 GCA_001974825.2 Corchorus olitorius
TTTGGCACGTGATGGATGTACTTCAGATGAGATTGATGCATGCTGTGGATGCGAATTTTGCTATATGGTACAAACAATTTGTAAGTACTAAGTAATATGTGCTATAATCTTGTAGGGTACTTTTAGAAATCAACATCTTTGACTACTCTTTGTGAATTTTGTTTTTAATGTTGAAAAAAATTATAGGTTGAACATGAAGACAATGGAATCACTGATCCTCTTCTTCGTAGCCTTGCATGGTATCCATCTAAAAAGGCCACCTCATGGCCAGGATGCTATATTAATGGTTATAACTTCCACACTGTTGTGCATGGCATATCGAAGTCTACTATGAACAGTGGTGTATGCGTTAGAGGGTCTAATTGTTAACAGATGAGTCCGAAAACGTCAAAGCGACGTCAAGAGACAGCAACTTCAACAGTACCTAAAAAGAAATGTCAAGAGAGAGCAACTTCAGGAGCAACTAAAAAACCACGCCATGACACATCTACTTCTGGAGGATTTCAACTGGAGAATGCTAGTACTCAGCACGCAACTCCTCCGATTCCCATGGTGCGCCTTCCACAACAATCTGCACAGAATGAAACCATTTCACGTCAGCAAAATGGGGGCACTCAGTCCGCTGGCTTGCAAGACAGGCACATGCTGCCCACTCAACCGTTGACTCAAAATCCAGTTCCTCGTACCCAGTCTTCTAGTCATGGTTCAACCCACCAGACTGGGCGTAGATCATGTAGTCCGGTTATGCCGACAGGGCCGATACAGAGTAGGACTGTCCAAAGCAGGCCCACAACGACACAGAATGGTCATACGGCTGCACCGCAAGTGCCACATCGTCGTGACCATCAGGATGGGACCCCTCCTCCACCGCATCACCCATCCCCACCACCTCCAGCTGATGGCCAGCCTAGCCACCAACATAATGACCAACCGTTGCCAGAGCAGTCAGAGTCTATTGAAAGGGTGTTGCCACCAAACCTAAATGGGCCACAGTATGTTACACTGAATGAAGTGTTCAGGTAAAACATCGTCTCAGAAGTTTTTAAAATGCATTTCTTGAGTTATTTTAGAAGACTAAACATTTTTTATTTATATAGCAAAACCAAAGTTCGAAGGCAAATGAGACGCCAAATCCAGGTTAATTTTAATGGACCATGGCATAAATGGAAGCTGATTCCCCCAAGGAGGTTCTGCATATGTTCAACTGTTGGAAGGTAATAATACTAAATGATGAATTGATTGATTCTGGTTCTCAGTTTAATTTCTTAAAATTTTACCTAGAAGTTATTCTATTTAAAAACTGTTCTTCCTCTTCGTTTATTATATCATTAGGGCAGTCTCTTTCTTTCTGTTATTTGAAGCAATTTTTCCAAGTTAATCCTTGTTATGTCTGAGTTAGTGATTTTTTTGGTGACGAGATAGTAATGTTTGGGTTAAGATTTTTTTTAAAAGAAAGTATGGCTTAAAGCTTATGTAAACTCAACAAAAATAAATAGTCTGAAAATTAATTTAATTTGGAATTTGCACAGCATGTTCAGTTTCGATGGCTTAAAGAAGGTATGGCTTAAAGTTTATGTAAACTCAGCATGTTCAGAAAATTAATTTAATAGGGTGTTGCCATTTTGGTTTCTTTTAACAGCCTATTTCTTTGGTTGATGATGCATGTAGGGTGGGAAAACTGATGAGGTAATAACAATTCTCATTTCCTTTTTGTAGGTCTTCTATTGCTATGATAATCAGCATCATGATCAGATTTGGGCTGAGTTCCAGAAAGTGGGATCAGGCCACTTACGGAGAAAGTTCAAAAAGCAACGGGACTTACCTGGGATTCCACCACTCCATTGGGTCCCAGAGTGGGCATGGAATATCATGAAGACCTATTGGCAGTCTGCTGCATTCAAAAAGTTATGCGACCAAGCTAAGCAAAATCGGGCATCAATGGCTGGTAGTGTCTCTTGGCGTGGTGGTAGTATCACCAGTTCTGAGCATGAAGAAAGATTGGTAATATATATCGAAGTCTACTTGAAATTTTCAAATATTATGTTTTAATTATTCCACCCTAATAGACATTTTAAATCTTGTTTTTCTATAGACTCTTGAGCTTCGCAAGGTACCAGACCCTGATCAGTTATATTGTCGTACCCATGGGATCAAAGATAAATTACCAGCGGGTCGACCACAAGAAATATTGGTATATTTTAACTTTACAATATCTTAACTTATTTCACAGTACTTGGTTTATCTTAAAATTAATTAAGTTAATGTTTTTCGACAGGATGAGTACAATGCAGCCCTTAAGCAAGTGACCGATGCTGCAGGTGATGATGCAGATGCAATAGCTCGTATAGATCGTCGACAGATATGGAAAGATACAATTGGAGGCTCCAAAGGGCGTACATTGGGCATGGGCAACCTTGTCAACTTGTATTCTACAGATGTGCCAGACTCCATTGCGCAGCAAAATGTACAATTGCGATCGACGGTTCAAGAATTACAGGCGGAGATTGTTGCAACAAACAAGCGTTTTGCTCAGTTGGAAGAGAATCAAAGGTCAATTTTGGAGGCAGTACAAGCAACACTTGCATCTGCGGGGATTTTAATCCTATACTGCATCCAATATTTAATTTGCATGTCAATCAGAATGTTGATCCACCAGCTCGTTCTCCTCAGCCATCAGAGCAGCAATCTGGTGTCCGAACCCAGCAGCCACATGTCTCCCAACATCAGCCTGCAACCGATGCCAACGCCAATGCTGAAGTTGATGGCGATGATGAGGATGATGACGAGGATGATGACGAGGATGATGATGATGATGACGGAGATGACAATGAGGACGATGATGATGATGGTGATGACCATGAGGAGATTTAGCTCACTTTTAAGTTTTATGGTAAAATATGATCAAACTACAATGTTGTTTATTTAACAAGTTGATATATTGTTACATCTTAAAATGGCGTTGTTTTGATATATAGTTGCTGCTAACTTGTGTTGTTTTTCTCAAACACATTCAGGTGATACTTCTGCACTTACCTTGAGTGCGATACATGAACAGAAAGGTACGTTTAGATGTGAACATTAAGAGGATAACGTTGTCCTTCGTTTAATTATTTTTGTATATCCTTTTACATTAATTGCTTGTGTCTGTTTTGCATCTATATATATTTCTTGCTTGGTGACATTTAGGTGAAAAGTTAAAACCTAGGTGGTAGACTACTAATAATATTGGCTTTGGTCATCATGTTTTGCCTCAATCTTTAAACCATTACTTGTTTGCTGAGCAGTTTTATTTCAGCTGGATGCTTAAAATTTTCAGTTTACATGAATCTTCTTTAAACATTGCTTAAGAATTACTTGTTTATTGTAGATATATTTTTTGTATCCTTAACTGCAGGGAATACCTTTCAGTCATTTGGGTTATAAGTATGGACTGAATTGTTACTCTATTTTGTTTCTGGTTCTTCATAAATAGGTAGTTTTGCTTTTATTGTAAATTATGAGACAAATTTGGACTTTTGGGAATTTTGTCATGAATTCATGCAGGTGGATTTTGTAGGTGGATTATACTTTCATTGGTGGATTTCTTTTAGTTAATTTAGTTTGGCTGCTATCTTTGTCTTTATGAATTGCCACATTTAATTTTTCCAATCTGATCTCTTGATTAAATATATAAAGATGTCTTGCTCCCATTCACAATTTCTCCCTTGGATATTTAGTTGTTGTTCCTAATTGGAGCTGGATGCTTAGAAATTTCAGTTTACATGAATCTTTTTAAACATTGCTTAAGAATTACTTGTTTATTATAGATATATTTTTGTATCCTTAATTGCAGGGAATACCTTTGATTGAATTGTTACTCTATTTTATTCTAGTTCAAGGTATAATAGATAGTTTTGCCTCTTTATTGTAAATGATGAGACTAATTTGGACTTTGCGAATTTTGTCATGAATTCATGCAGGTGGATTTTGCAGCAGTTTGAACAAGTTACAAGCAGCTTTTAGGGTAGGAAAAATATGTTGCTAATGCATTAACTTAGAAAGGCAGCCTCTTATTTTGTATAGGTCCTTAATTTGCCATTATCTAGACGAGGCATTTATTTTGTATAGATCACTAACTTGCAATGATCTAGAAAAGGCCTTTATTTTGTATAGGGTTTAGTTTTAGTGAAATGCTTTTTGAAGCTGCTTTCTTTTTGTATCGCACAATTAACAAAAATTTAATATATATTCATATATTTTAATTTCAATCAAGTTTTATTTTAATATTAATATAATATTTTATTAAATGAATTATAAAAAAATTATGCTCAAAAATGGAATTATGGTTATATTTTCACAAGCAATGTGAATTAAATTTCGTTTCAAATTTCAATGCTAAAATTTGACACGGAATTTGCAATGATATTAGCAAAGTGTCATAGATAGAATTCCGTTTTTTATTCTATTGCAAATTCCGTTTTTGATTCCGTTGCAAAGTACTCAGAAATTTCTGATTACGTATTGATAAATCCGTGAAATATTCCGTGTCAAACGTTTCAAACGGATTTTTTCCGTGTCTGATGATTTGCGACGAGCCAAAAGGAGACGGAAAACATTCCGTGTGTAATTCCGTTTCTGGTTTGTTTGCAACGGATTTTAAGCCCATTTTCGTTTCTATTTTCCGTTTTTGTTTGCCAATTTTCTTGTAGTGGGATGTCGACATGTACAACTATATGAAGAATAATTATGATCCTCACACTTGCAAAATAGCCCACACTTGCAAAATAGCCCACACTCTACAAGTTGTCTTTCTTGAGCATCAAGTCTTGTCAATCCTTTTTGTTCACTGAGCAAGATAAGTTGGTTGTCCTTTGAGATGCACGAGGGAGAATGAAAGCACCAGTGTATTTCTTTAAATGAAAGATGAGGCAATCTAACCCACCCAGGATTGCCCCACACCGTACTCATTCATCATCCATATAATTCATCGACGGAATAATTAGCTCTAACAAGTATGCAAAGTCTTCCTTCAAGAACCCCCAAGCCATTGGCCAAATACTCAGTATCTCTATAATCAGGCGTTGGCAACTCAAAGAAGCTCTCTGTCTTCAAATCAAAACCAAGGAGCGGATAAGTATTTGGGGGATGCAATACCATCCAATTGAGAGTTCCATTAAGAAAACATCCATGGTTTAAAATTCCCCAATTCCTCAAATTATTTCAATATCTAAGCCGATCGATTGCCTCAAATTTTCCTTCTCACTCAACGAAACCACAATCTTTGTATTCTATTGTATCTCTGTCTAGGAAACAAGAGTTTAGGCCTTAGGGTTTTTCTGTCAGTTCTCTTCTTTCCTTCTTTTTTGGCCACCAAATCTAATATAGTGCTTGCTTAGGCCCTTAAATCCGAAATTGGGCGGACTAAGCTCGGCCCAATCTAATATAAAACATGCTTATACCACCACATGATCAGTGGTAAGTCGCTTCTGCTTACTAAATACTAACTTGCAAGTTACTCAACTCTCAATATTTATCCCAATTATTATTCATGTTTAAGCAGGCTTCTGCAATATATATAGTGTGTATAACTCACCACTCACTACTCTGTCAATAATTATATTCTCCCGTCTCCCTCCCCTCTCCTTTGATATTTTCATATATAACAAACATCGGAAGCTCCTTTTATAACATTTCCTATTGGTTAAAATTTAAATCAGGTTTTGCATTATTGTTTTGGTTCGGTCACTTGGTGCACGAAAATGGAGTGAAGCAGATAGGAGAAGAGAGATTTTAGAGAGAGAGAAGAAATTGGGAATTTTCCATATAATTCTGCTTGCTTTACAACTGAAAGGAATCCCACTTTTAAACCACACGGCTATTCCTAATATTAAGGAATTACAAGAGAAATTTAAGTGTGCTTTTTAAGATAGTCTTAACATAAAAACAGGCTAATAAACGGCTACTGAATGGGCTTGAAGTAGTGGGCTTCGAGCAGTGGATCAGGCGTGTATCAAAATACCCTCCCCATAAACAATTCTTGTCCTCAAGAATTGAAGTCAGGAAACTTTTGTTGCAGATCGAACAAACACTCCTAGGTGGCATCTTCTGCAAAACTATTACTCCAAAGGACCAACACTTCAGTCACCGCGCGACCCCGACGCTTTACCATTCTTCTATCCAAAATGGTTGTAGGCTCTCTAGCTATCAGACCTTGTGAATCAAGCACTGGTAATTGTGTTCGAGCAGTGGCATTACCAATGTGTTTTTTAAGTTGACTTACATGGAACACTGGATGAATTCTTGAACCAACAGGTAGAGCTAGTTCATAAGCAACATTTCCAATTTTTTTCAACACAGAATAGGGACCAATATACATTGCAGCTAATTTCATATTTGGCCTGTGCAGTACTGAAACCTGTCTGTAAGGTTGCAGTTTGAGATAAACTAAGTCTCCAACCTGGAAACTCCTGTCACTTCTGCGTTTGTCAGCCAACTGTTTCATCCTGTGTTGAGCCCTGTGCAAGTGGAACTTGAGCATTTTTATAGTGCTTTCTCTGGCCTGTAAACTTCTATCCACAGCATCTACTCGAGATTCGCCAGGCAAGTATGGCATGTGGACTGGGGGAGGCTGACCATATAGAATTTCATAGGGAGTTGCCTTTGCTGAAGAGTGGAAATGTGTATTGTACCAGAACTCAGCTGTGGGAAGCCACTTAGACCATTCTGAAGGATTTTCACATGAAAAACACCTCAAATATGTTTCCAAACTCCTGTTAGTGACCTCTGTTTGACCATCGGTCTGTGGATGGTAAGGAGTGGACATGTGTAGCTTAGCTCTCAACATGGCAAATAGCTCTTTCCAAAATGAACTCAAGAACACTTGGTCTCGGTCGGAGACAATAGTTTCAGGCACCCCATGCAATTTATACACATTATCCATGAATGCTTGAGCCACCATTATAGCAGTATATGGGTGAGATAGAGGAATAAAATGTGCATATTTACTCAAACGGTCAACAACTACCATGATGACATCTTTGCTATGAGATTTTGGAAGGCCAGAGATAAAATCCATGGAGATGTCAGCCCATACCTTATTGGGAATTGGGAGAGGCTGCAGTAATCCTGGGCTGGCCACATTCTCAGATTTATTCTGTTGGCAGACACTACACTCTCGCACAAACTGTCGAGTGTCCTTTTTGAGCCCCTTCCAAAACACCACACTGGAGATTCTTCTGACAGTAGCATCCATTCCCGAGTGTCCTGCAGCTGGTGAACTATGGAAATAAGCTAAAATGTCAGTTTTGAGTTTGGCATCATTGCCTACAACCAATTTGCCTTTCCTCCTAAGTTGATCCTAGTGCCAAGTATATTTAGCATTTGGAGAAGAACTGGTCTTTGCCTTCTGTATCAGTTTCATAACCACAGGGTCCTGTGGATAAGAATCTCTAACCCTGGCTGTCAAGTCTGTTTGCACGCCTGAAATAGCACAAAGTTGAGCAACAGGCTGTCTAGAGAGAGCATCTGCAGCTATATTAGTTTTTCCTCTCCTGTAAATGAGTTCAAAATCATAACCCATCATTTGAACTAACCATTTCTGCTGAGCTGGTGTTGATGTAGATTGGTCCAAGAGGTATTTCAAACTCTCATGATCAGTTTTAATCTGGAAGTGTCGACCAATTAAGTAAGCTGACCACCTTTTTACTGCTGCCAAAATTGCCATCATTTCCTTCTCATATACAGAAAGTAACTGGTGTCTTGGGGCAAGAACTTTACTGAAATACGCTATTGGTCTACCCCCTTGGGACAAAACAACACCAATTCCTATTCCAGAAGCATCAGATTCTACCACAAAAGTCTCCTGAAAATTAGGCATGGCCAAGACAGGTGTAGAAACCATAGCTTTCTTAAGGTTGTTGAAGGCTAAAGTTGCTGTCTCATTCCAGTGGAAATTGTTCTTCTTGAGCAATACAGTGAGTGGTTGAGCAATGAGACCATAGGCCTTGATGAAACGCCTATAGTATCCTGTAAGGCCAAGGAAGCCCCTTAATTCCTTAAGGTTCTTAGGGGTAGGCCACTGCATTATGCTCTTAATCTTGTTTTCATCCATAGACACCTTTTCGAGAAATGACATGGCCCAAATACTCCACTTTAGAAGCTGCAAAGTCACATTTGGAGAGTTTAACATATAGTTGATGAGTAAGCAATAATTCAAAGACTTTTTGAAGATGCTCCAAGTGAGAAGCCCAATCTTTTGAATAAATAAGTATATTGTCGAAAAAGACCAGCACAAACTGTCTCAAGTAAGGTTGAAAGATGTTGTTCATAAGACTTTGGAAGGTGGATGGGGCATTGGTCAATCCAAACGGCATCACCATAAACTCAAAGTGGCCGTGATGAGTTTTGAAGGCTGTCTTATGAACATCCTTGTCAGCCATTCTAATCTGGTGGTATCCAGACCGCAAATCTAGCTTAGAAAACCATTGAGAACCAGTTAATTCATACAGGAATTCTTCCACCAAGGGAATGGGAAATCTGTCCTTCAAGGTGAGATTATTTAACTGCCTATAATCCACACAAAATCTCCATGATCCATCTTTTTTTTTCACCAAAACAACTGGGGATGCGAAAGCACTATTGCTGTCTCTTATGATCCCTGTAGATTTCATTTCAGTGACCATTTTTTCTAGAATATCCTTTTGGATAGTTGGATACCTATAAGGCCTGATTTTGACCACTTGGGATTCATCCTTCAAGGGAATTTGATGGTCATGGGATCTATGAGGGGGCAAAGCTGTAGCGATGTCAAAAACCTTTGCAAACTGCTGTAAAATAGCCTGTAGATCATGAGGTAGATGTGATACATTGGAAGAAGTGTCTTCCATAAGAAAGCATTGAGGGGATGAGGTGCACACAAGCAGTGTGTAAAGAGCCTTGCTGGAAAGAGGTGCCCTGGCAGCTTGTTTCTCAGTCATAAGCTGCACTTCCCCTGAAGTAAGTCCCTGCAGTTCATAGTTGATATCCTTAATGGTGAATTTCATAAGTAAGAGAGTGAAATCCCACCATATGGGTCCCAAGGTGCGGAGCCACTGCACTCCTAAGACCATGTCACACCCCAGGAGAGGAATAAGTAGCACATCAGATGATTGTGAAAGACCCTGAACTTCCCATGACAAGTTCTTGCACAGTTCTCGACAAGAAAGGTCTTCACCATTTGCGACTGTGACAGGTATGTGGGCAACAAAAGTAGTGGTGCATCCTAATCTTTTGGCCGCAGTGGTATTGATGAAGTTATGTGTACTGCCAGTGTCAATTAAAATCATAACAGTTTGGTTTTTTATTTTACCAGCAATCCTCATAGTCTGTGGTCCAACAGCTCCTAAAAGAGCATGCAAGGTAATGATGGGGTTCTTATCAAGTTCAGCAACAGGGACAGGGGGTGCTGCTTCATCGGTGAAGTTCACACAGTCAGCAAACTCCTCTGATTCAGCCATTGGTTCAACAGTTTCTTCAAGGAGTAATTGGTAGAATTGTGCTTTCACTCCACATTTGTGGCCAGGAGTGTATTTGGTTGCACACCACATACATAAACCTTGTTTCCTCCTAGTATCTCGTTCCTCTCGGGTAGGCACTTTAGGTGTAGAAACTGAATTGGGATCAGTTCTATTGTTGTGGCCTGACTGTTTTGAGTAAGTTAACATTGGTGTAGTGGGACTTTTGGTGACAAGAGGAGGCAATTTTGGTGGGGGTTTGTAGGGTATGTGTGTTATTGGGGTTGCAGTGATTGGCATAAAAGGAGAACCTAGATCATCAGTGGTGGTTAAGAGGAACTCAATGTGCCTGGCATAATTCACGGCCTGAGCAAGAGTTCTCGGATTATGAACCTGAACCTGTCTCGAAATCTCAGATTTCAGATTAGTAATAAAGATGCTAAGGGCTTGCTCATCATCACATTTGCACAAATTCAATAGTGTTTCAAAATTATCAAAGTAATCATCAACAGTAGTTGTTTATTTTAATGCCACTAACTGAGCAAATGGTTTGGAATACTGATTACAGCCAAATCGTTCCCTCATGGCATTCAAATACATGAGCCAAGGAATCTCACCAGCGTTTTCCATGGATCGCATATAATGAAGATGAAATTGAAGTGCACGACCATCCAGATGCATCATTACCGTTCTGATCTTACTCTTCTCTGGTGTATTGTCAGCTTCAAAGAACTGCTGGATTTTCCCATGCCAACCAAAGAAATCAGATCCATCAAAATGAGGACAGTCCAGCTTTGCGTGCTTAGTGAAGGATCTGGTATAATGTTGATCCTCCTCGGCAGAAATCTCCTGCATTGAGTGTGGAGATTTGGCACGTGACGGAGATCCGGTATCGGAATGTGATCCTGATGGAAGGTCGGATCGCTTGAGCGAAAGTTCAAGAACTTTACGGAAATCTGCAAAAAGTGTGTTGACGGATGACTGCAGAGAAGCCATTGTTGATTGTAGGGAACTCACAGAGGAGTCGGTTTTACTAGACCTGGCAAAAGCTGACCGACTGTGGGTACCCAATCCGACCGCCCGAAACCAAACCCAATCCAACCCGATTTGACCAAAAATGTCAACCAACCCAATCCGCCCAACCCGAAACCGAAACTGACCCAACCCAGAAATGACCCGAAATTTTGGGTACCCGAATCCAAACGACCCAAACCCAAAATGACCCGAACCCAATCAACCCGACAGATTAACCCGAAATGACCCGAATTAGAATTAATTATATTTAAATTGTAAAATAATTAGCAAACATTATATATTTGATAGTTTTAATCCAATTTTAGTATTTTACCACATCAAATCTCAATTTCATGATACTTATTGCTAATTTTTTTAGTCTTAAATTGAAAATTGAAACTATACCATTAAAATAGATTATTACAAATAATAGAAATTATTTTTACTTTAAAATATTAGAATTAAATTATATTTTTCTATTTATTTAAATATTTATACTTTAATATAATCTAGTTCATATAAAAAAATCAATGCCAATGAATATTTCAATTAATACAATATATTTATAAGTTATAAGTTATATAAATTTGAAGAGGTAAATAAAATGCATTATAAGTTATAATATAAATAAAATGGATTAAATTATATTGTGATGTTGTGTAGAGTAGTCCTTAGTATGTGATGCAATGCAATCCCCAAAGTCTCACATTTGTTCAAATTAGGGTCTAACAGATTTTAATTTGTTTAATTT
>AWUE01022251.1:0-10511 GCA_001974825.2 Corchorus olitorius
AATTTTTAAAATTTATTTTTTGAAAAAATATTTTTTTAATAATAAAGGTGACGTGGCAGTCCACCTAAGCGCCACTGTAAAAAAGTTAACGGTGTCAGTGCCATGTCAGCGAATTTGACGGTGTAATTGACGGAAATACTTAATTGTTTCTAACCCTTTACTTTAGGGACTCAATTGAACAAAATTTCACTTTAAGGACCAAAATGCACATCTCGATTCACTTCAAGAACCATTTATGTACTTTTACCCTTCTATATGACAGATAGAGCATAAATACATCATTGAATAAGATAATAAATTATTTAGTAATCTATACTATTAACTAGAAATTTTATGCAGCAAAAAAGTAACTATAAATTTTGACTTCAACCAAAAAATTAAGAACTAGAAAATTTGTCATGTATTCCGGCAAAAAAAAAGAAAAAAAGAAATTTTGTCATATATTAGTAAATTGTTATATGAGTTTTTTTATTTTTTCACTTTGCAGGGAGAAATATGAGATAAGACAGATTATCCATTCGGTAGAACCAAGTAATTTATCAATCTATGACAACTGAATAGGCATGAAGACATCAAACATTTTCCCCTTTAAAGGAGTCCCGTGAGGACCCCTTCAACTGACGCATGGCCCCCTGGTTTGTTGACAATTCAAAATTTTTAGGGGCGTTCACCGTTTGACAGCTCATTTTTTTTTTGGAAAAACGGGTCGTTTTGGGTTGATTTTTGGGAACATTTTGGAGAGAGAAGGCAGAGATATAGAGGGGAATCGGGGAGAGGAAGGACGGAGAGGAAGAGGGAGGAAGGAGGAGGGAAAGAGGAAGAAAGCCCGAATGGCTATCGCCGCCGATTTTGAGGATAGAAGGGAGAAAGCCCGGCGGCTATGAAGCACGGACACGACTAGGGGGTCGTCGTATCGGTGTCGTACCAGTGTCGGACACGGATACGCGTTCGACACGCCGGGACACCGTGTCCGACACCCCAAGACACGGTAAAAAAAAAAATAGGTGGTGGACACGGGAGGGACACGACATGGACACGGCGAAACCAGATCTGTCACATTTTTTTTCTTCCATTTTTCAGTCGGTTTCCTTGGTCGGCTATCAACAGCTTTGATTTTTTGAGGATTAAAGAGAGAAGCAACAGGGGAAGTAAAGGAAAATTAAAAAGCAAGAGAAGTCGGGAAAGGAAGAGAAGAGGAAAAGAATACCGCCGGTTGGAAAAGATGGGGAATGGAAGAATAAAAAAGAAACAACAGACACGAGTAAGAAGTCTGAGTGGTGGGACTTATTAATTTGGGCTCCTATATTTGGGCCAAGTCCAATTTGGGCGAAAATTTTGGAGCCAATATTTGGGCTAAAGCCAATTTGGGTGAGCCAATATAGAATTACTACTAGAACTTTTAATCTATACTTGAAAATAAGATATGATTATTATTTACCTTAAAAAAAGATATGATTATGAATACTTATAATGAATATTTAATATGAATATATATATCACATATGAGCTTCCAGAAAGAAAAAAAAAAATTTGCTACAAATGAGAGGCAAGGGATGAATTCCAGTTCATTTTTTAGCATTGAACAAAAAGAAAGCCAAGAAATGACCCCGAATGCTTGAAATTCCCCTCCATGTTACAAATTCATGTCGCATTCGTTGCTCCATCAGTCACACATTTTTTATATAAAAACTTTATGTACAGTATTTATATTCCAATAATGTGTCATAGTTTCTTGATGAATTTTAACTTTTCAAAATAGACAACAAAGTGGTTTCATCATTTTTAATTTTGATTTTGTGTATGTAAATGTTTTAATCCATGTTCCAAGTTGCAAATTTTTGTAGCTTAACGATTATATATTACTCCTACATACTCAAAAAAAAATTTATATATTACATATATCCAATATACGTACCTATTTATAGATTTTCAAACGTTGATGAAGTTATACTAATTTTGGCATAATTCCGCTTGAGACAAACACGGAACATTGAGAAATGTTAATCCCTCAAGTCATATATTGAGGTCTCAGTTAATACACAACCCGCGCCATGTGGCGGGGTAAAAATCTAATATTATATATAGTAATCCATGCTGCCAAGTATAAGGAAAAACCAATTTCTAGGAATGGTAGCTGCTAGTTTTTGTTTTTGATGCTTAAGCTGTTGAGAAACAATTGTTGGAAAAATCCAACGTGTATGGGTTTATATATATATATACGTGTATTGTATATTATAGACTATCATAAGGTTAAGTCCAAATTAAAGTGTTCTAATAAGGTTAAAGTCTTGGGCTTTACATTATCTAATTAAGTATGGGTCTTAATGTGTAGAAACCCAAGTCTTAGTTTATTTCATGATGGGTTGAAATAAGATTAAGACCTATATAAATACCTAGGGTTATGGTCCCCAAGTTAGAAGAAGAGCGTAAGTTTTCTAGCATCCCATCAGCTAAGAAAAATATAGGCATCGTCGACCTAACTTGGAAGATCTAACCGCAAAGACTCAAGGATTTGAGCAGTCATGGATTCAGGTACGCTTCCGTATTAGTTCTAATTAATTTTTTTAGGATTTAACATGATCTTCGGTTATTGGTGATGGTTTTCACCATATATACTACATATTATTTGAAACACCCAATGAAATTACTAAAGGCTCCAAATCAGGATCGATGAGGAGCCAACATTTTGTCCTTTTTTGTCTTTTCACACTTGGTAAATTATAAAAAAATCCAAACTAGATTTTTATCTTTCCTTTACCTATTTGGTCATTTTGGTAATTGCAAGTTCTTTGGAACCGTTTTGGGAAGTCATTAGTGTAGACGTATTTATTGTTGGGAGAATTCCTCTTTAATGTATTGAAAAGCTAAATAATCCATATTGGTGATATAGAGAAAATTAATCCTTCATATATACTAACTATTTTTTTTTAATTAAATAGAACTTTGCATTAACTATATAAAGAAGTGGAATTAATAGTTACTTAGTTCAAATTCATTTAGAATGGCTTAAGACATGTAATTATTTTCTCCAATTGACATAGACTTTAATTTTTGTGATACTAGATAAAAAAATAGGTTAATCATTTAGGTATTGTATGTTTTTAAACAGTAGACATTATATAAGCAAGCTTTACAATTTAGATGATATAATATGTTTCAAGCAAATCCAATTTTCCACTTATAGATTAATAGTTGCTATTTAGAAATATAATAAATTTTAGATCATGTTGTAATTTTGAAACATTTTTCCAACATCGAGCGATTGCATTCAATAGAAGTAATTTTTAAACAATCCAAATTTATTAACATTCGACGCGCCAGCGCGAACCGAACCACTTGTTAAAGATTGGTTATAGTTTTCCTACAAGTGGCATCAGTGTTAGGTTTTTCATGTTGGATCATTAAGAATTGATTTATATGATTTTTTGGTTAATCCATAATTGGCATAGTCTTCCAATTTGGAGCCATCGGTTTTGTCGGTTTCGTTGATTAATTTGGATTTTGGTTTGGCGAGTTTTGGTCTTAATATGATTCGATATAATCCGATTATTATAATATTAAGATGTTGGGTTCAATCGAATTAGGCATGCGGCTTTGCTTTTTCAATAAAGTGTATTCTGCTAATTGAATTTTGCATTACAGAATTATATATGCATGTATAGAAATTTTTTTGGTATCCCATCCGGTATTCAAGGCTTAGCCCTGATTAATCTGGATCCGACCCGCGTCGCGCACCTGGTTATGGTGGGTGAGTCTCCCAACAGGGACAGCTGCGTACGCAAGGTCTCGAATCTGAGACCTGCTTAAGCTGGAACAAGCCGCTTACCACTTGATCCAACCCCTGATTGGTTGCATGTATAGAAATTGTCATATGGATTTTTACACTTGGCTGTAAAATAGTTGAACTTGATTCCCCTGCTCCACGTAATATGTTTGACTTGTTAATTTTATGAATATTATATGTATTTATTATCAAGTCATGATACGTATAGAATATGGATACTTGCATTTGTATGTAATAAGGTGATCAATAATTTTGTTGATCAATTCGGCTGAAGATTCAAATTTTGGGGACATTGGATGCAATGTTATTTCTGGTATATATAGAACTGTTACTAAAGTGTTAAATCTGGTATATATATAGTATTAAATCTGGTTGATTTATTCTATATAAATTTATATTCATGAGAAAGTGTTTAGATCAATTTCAATTGATCAATTCGGTTCAAATTCAAATATTGGTATATATTCAGTTATTAATATTGTGAATAAATTGATTGAAGCAATATGCTACAAAAGTAGCTTTTTTTGTGTAGATTGATTTATTTTGTAATACTAGTTTTAGTTTTCAAGTGCATTGCACGTGGCCGAACATATTTAAAGTAAAAAAGTTATTAAAATAACTGAAATTAATTATGATTCAAAGCATCCAATTTTTGTAATCTAATATAATTAAATTGCTGGAAAAAAACATAATTTCTTTTTAAATTGTTGGAAAAAAAACATAATTTCTTTTGAAAGAATACAATATTCAAATCTCATTACAATCAAATGATTCCTTATATGCTCAAATATCCAATGAGAAACAACCAAATAAACAAACTATAATAAAACATAACATAGCCATCATAAAGTTGCACAAAACCCACACGTATTGAATACGATGAGACTTGAACATGAGACCTCGCAGTTCAAGGAGCATGCACATTACCATTGAACCAAATGTTCAGGTGCAAAAAGAATAATAATAATACTTAAGTTGAAGTAATTTTAAATCAAATAGTAAATATATATCAATTTAATTATAAGTCAAAGCATCCAATTACTGAAATGTAACCGCGTCTACAAAAGTAGATTTTTTCATATACAACATTTAATTGTATATATGTTTCATTTTACTTCTTTATATTTTCTAAGTTGACCAAAATTTTCGTTGAAGGCATTGAAATTCCTCGAGTGAGTGTGACATATAATTGTCCATGGGAGAAAACATATTGTGGCAGATATACTCCAATTGTTTGTCTTTGTGCTTTGTTGATGGTCATAGCAAAACAAAGACGGATAGAGAATTGTTTCCTCTTGAATTGGAATGGATATCCTTCGTAATTTGTTGGTGAAAGCAGAATTTTTGGAAGAAAAACTTGTTTTCCAGCATATTGGCCAATTGCAATCTCTGCTTGTATTACGTTATGGCCAAGGTGTTTGCGGACCATTCATGTTCCATTGCACAAAGCATTAGATGGATCCAAATTCCTCAAAAATATGATTGGATCATTTTTCTTCAATTCCAATCTATGCGTTGACAAATCATTCGGTGTTAGAATATTTAAGAATTTTTCTTGATAATGGTTGTTCGAGTCATTTACTGCTTCATCGAAACTGTTGTACGCCTTATTCTCACCAGGAGATATTTGATATTTCTATCATCTGCTCATTCAGTTTGTCTACATACTCATTTCTTGTTGCCAAGATCGCACTGTTGGTCATGTACTCTACCGAAGTTGAATTATGCTTCAAATCTAGGAAAAGTGCATTGATCAAGTCTTTTTCAGACTTTTCATACTTTATAACCATCTGATCTGGTAAAAGTATCAAATTATCATCTTTTGTTGGTCTTTTTCCATCACCAACTCGAAGGAGGAATTTTCCAAACTCTTGGTCTCGTCTTGCTCTCATATTCTTTTTCAATTTTAGTATCTCCATTTTTGGCCAAGGGTGTGATCTGACCAAACTTTGATTGATCGATTGTTCTTTTGTTACTCGAGTTACTCAGAATGGTTCTTTGTTACTCATCATATCTTGAAGTGTTTTGTCCACATATTCAATTGCAAACTTTCTCGCCATTGGTGTTTCATCCCATATTATTAGTCTTGCTCTTCTTAATTGTTCAACCTTAGCACTCTATTTAGAAGTCCTACATATAATCATTTCTATCAGACTTAATGGAATGTCAAATCTCAAGTGTGTTATTCTTCCTCCTCGCATAATTGTTGCAGCTACTTCGGATGTTGCTATAGCTAACGCAATCCGACCTTTTGACCTGTGATGATATTTGAAGTTATATTAATCAGGTAAAAATATTTTTTAAAAAAATACGATATTGATGCTGTTAATTATATGTTTAAAGATTATGTGATTATTGCCTTAAATTGGCTAGTATTGCATGATATAAAAATGTTTTGCCTATTCCTCCTGGCCCGTCAAAAACAAAAAACAAAAAACAAACTTCTCTCTTTCTTGATTCAACTTGATCTAAGATAGTGTGGAATGCAATCTTTTGGTCTTCATTTAATTTATTTGCAGCTTCTAAATCTTTTTGTGGAGTTTCATTGCTCAATTCATCTACAATTTCCCTATGTGTTGAATTCCTGATGTGCAAATTTTGAGAATCTATCTCTAGCAAATCAAACTTCTTGATGGTTTTTCACATACTTTCAAGATAATAGGCAATGGTCATGTAATGTGCAAGCAATTTGTGTCTGGACTGAGTTTCCATACATTCTCTTATAATCCTCAGACATTGCATTGTAATAGTCATTCCCTAGTTATCAATTATTTTGTCTTATTTTGGCCTAATAGGCCCATTAGGCCCGTTTAAATCCATGAACCCCAAATTGCCAAGCCAGATGTCTTGAAGTCTAAATCTGATATTCTTAGGCCCAATTCGTTAATATGGAAGCCCAAAGAAGGAGTCCAAGTCCAACCAGTAATTATGATGCAGTAATGATTCAGCCTTAATGCAACATTGTTAAATCCTATTCAAAGGAGAACTTCACAAGAGCAGTTTTGGAAGAAAATTCATAACTTTTGATCCAGAGCTCAGAAAAATGCAAATGAGGTACCGTTGGAAAGAGCATTCTAAGATCTACAACTTTTATGTTTACCTTGAGACCTATTTCTGCCGTTTTGGTGGACAATTTTACCCTTGAAATTTCTGAAGAGAATTGATTTTCTCCTAAATCAACTTGGAGAATGTTTTGGACGAAAATTCAGATGCTAAAGATGATGTGGAGCATTCCTGTTGGCCAAGTTGGATCCTAATTAATGAGGATAATCTAAATTTCCATTATTAAAATAATGAAATAATTAAAATAATTTTTAATAATGGCAATTTACAAATATATTAAAAATAAAAGAGTACCATCGGAAAACATAAAGTTTCCCCTTATTCGTACTTTTATATATAGTATAGATTAAGAAGGTTGTGTGTATGTGATTTATGCGGTTATTAATCGGCTCAAAGGAAGATTAATAATTGGACGAATTACATGTACACTTGCGGTAATAAAGATGTAACAATTGTTTGGTGTGCCATGTGAACAATAGGTCAGTCCAAAGATAGACTTATTGTTTGATAGGACCTTATTACAAGTTGATATCTTTGTCCAAAAACTAGATATTAATGTTGTGCTAGGTATCTTGTGATGGGCTTACCATTATTGAATATATTGAGATTATGGAATTTATGAATACATATACAGAGATGTTGCTGAAAGGATTGATAATGTCATTACATTTGGAGATTTGAAGTTGTGGCATTGTTATACAGCCTATGCTAAAGTTGAGTATCTTAAATTCAGATTTGGTATTTTAAGGACATATAACATTTGAAATTAAATTAATTGAAACAACATGTTGCCAAAGCAACCTCTCTTGTGAAGATTAATTTAATTTAAAATGTTAAAAGGTTTTCTCTGTGTGTGTTATTCATGGCGAACATTAATCGGCCTAAAGGAAGGTTAATGTTTGACCCGAATTGCATACATACCTATGGTGGTAAACATGTGATGATTATTCGGTATAACATGTGAACATTAAATCGGTCCAAAGAAAGATTTGATGTTTGACATGTCTTATTGTCAATGTTTGATCACTACACCAAGGTGCCACTTACAAGTTAGTATTTCTGTCCAAGGACTAAATGCTAATGTTGTGCTAGGTATCTTGTGATGGGGCCTTACCATTATCTGACATCAATTTTGCATATTATGGTATTATAGAATGTAAGTAATTCGGTTTTACTTACTCTATTCTATGTTCAGTTTCTGCTTCTGCTGCAAATATCTCTGCTAGCGTCAATTTAATTTTGATGCTTAATGGCACAAACTTTAAGGCGTGGCAAGGGAACATTTTGATTGTTCTCGGAGTCATGGATTTGGATCTTGCTTTACGAGTTGATAAACCTGTCCAATCAATGATGAGAATACCTCTGAGCAAAAGAAGGAGATGGAAAAGTGGGAAAGGTCAAATCATATGAGCTTGATGATGAAGTGTGCCATTCTAGAAGCTTTTTGGGGCGCTGTGTCCGATAAGATTACTACGGCTAAGGATTTCCTTGAGGATCTTGAGTAAAGATTTGCCAAAAATGAAAAGGCCGAAGCAAGTACACTTTTGGCAAACCTTGTTTCAGGAAGGATATTAAGGACTTTGTCTTTGAAGAGTTATATATTGAAATTCCTATAATTGCTATTGACAATGATCAGGGTCAGACTTCCATTCCTGACATTGCTCAAGAAGTAATTCCAGATAAAGACAATGTCTTTGAAAATCCTACCCTAGAAAAACAAACTCTACAACCTCAAGAACATATGCCTTTAAGGAGTGAGTTCCAATAGAGAGAAGAAATGCAATTTCAGATAATTATATTGTAATTCTTCAAGAACATAAAGTTGGCATTGGTGTGATGGAAAATGATTTTATCAAACTTCATCAAGCCATTGAAAGTTCTAACTCTCAAAAGTGGATAGATGTAAAGCAAATGATTTTCAAACTAAAGAAATCTATCTATGGACTCAAATAGGCATCTCGTCAATGGTATCTCAAATTTTTCCAAGCTGTCATCTCATTCGGTTTTGAGATGAACTTGGCGGATGATTGTGTGTACCATAAGTTTAGTGGGAGTAAGTAAATTCTTTAGGTTTTATATGTCAATGACATGCTACTTGCCATAAATGATATAGACTACACCTCTTTTGTTTTGGAGATTTGGATACATTGAGATCGCTCTCGAGGTATTCTTGGATTATTACAAAAGAGCTATATAAAATGATACTTGAAAGGTTTGGCATGCAGAATAGAAAACCAATTTATACCCCTGTGACTAAAAGAGATACGTTTAGTTCAAGTCATTGCCCCAAGGATAAATTTGATTTAAAGGATATGCAGAAGATTTCCCATACCTCTGCTATGGGGAGTCTTATGTGTACTCAAGTTTGTACGCGTCTGGATATTGCGTACATTGTTGGAATGCTAGAGAGATACTAAGTTATCTGAGATTGTTTCATTGGAAAGAGTTCAAAATGGACAGTTGTCTATAAAGCACATTAGGACAAACTCCATAATTGTGGATCCACTTACTAAGGGAATAATGCCACCCAAGGTCTTTCATGAGTGCATTGTTCATGTGGGTGTTGCATTATTTAAAGATATCAAGTTTCAGTCGGAGTTTGTATTTTAGATGCTTTTCAGATTAGACACATTTCACTGTCTGTTTAGATAAATGTTTGGTAAATTCAGTTAAGGTTATTTTCAGCAAGCTGTAAAGTATTTGGTTTATTTTGTTTCTGAACTCACGTTGAAACTGATCTCAATTAAGGTATAAGGTTGGACCAGTTGGAAATTGGCATGTTCAGATCACATTACATGTAATTTCCATGCTACACATCCATACTTGATCCATGTCATTCAATTATAATAGCATACGTGACCATTGATGTCTTAGTTACGCTAGATGTAACGAAAGTCACTTTGATCCTATGTTGGTATGATTGATGGACCGGATTGTTCGGAGATGCATTCGTTAATGATAGCAAAATTTCTGAGCTCATAAGGTTGTATTATAATACACAATTTAAGGAAGTATATATATTACCCAAGTGGGAGATTGTTGGAAAAATCCAACGTGTATGGGTATATATATATACATGTATTGTATATTATAGGCTATCATAAGGTTAAGCCCAAATTAAAGTGATCTAATAAGGTTAAAGTCTTGGGTTTTAATTATATCATCTAATTAAGTATGGGCCTTAATGTGTAAAAACCCAAGTCTTAGTTTATTTCATGATGGGTTGAAATAAGATTAAGACCTATGATAAGTGTTAGTTTTACATGCTTTTTGGTGTCAACTTGATGTATATTTTGTGTATTATCTAACACTTTTCGTGGTGTTATTGGTTAATTACTCACATTTATGATTTCATGGCTTGTAGGTTCATCTTGGAGCGATTAGGACTTGACTTGGATGATTCTCACGTGAATTAATCGTTTCCTAGGAGTGAAGAGCTTTTGAGCAAGAGTTGGAATTAGAACTTGAAGAGAAACGAAAATGCAGAACACGTCCTGTCCAGATCTTGGCCAAGTCCTGTCCAGGACTTGGGCTGTTGAGGAATGCAAAAATACAGGACAAGACCTGGGCAGGAGTTACCCAAGTCCTGTCCCGGACTTGTGCTGTTGAAGAGCGCAAATTAAAGGACAAGNCCTGGGCAGGAGTTACCCAAGTCCTGTCAGGA
>AWUE01022253.1:0-11804 GCA_001974825.2 Corchorus olitorius
CTCTAATTTTTTTATTTATATACCTATTTTATTTTTACCATTTTACTAATTTAATTAAAAAACTTAGATATATTACAATTTTTAAAAATATTCCTTAAATAAAATTGTTTAAATTTTACAATTTTCTTTAGAAATAAACTTTTACAGTTATTCTACTAAAAACTCTATTTTTATTTAATTAAATTCAATATTTTTTATAAATATTTTATTTTTACCATTTTAATTTTAAAAAATTGGAGGCTTTTTGGTAGGTTTGGAGTTTGGACCCATTTCAATTATAATATAAACTAATAAAAGTATTATTATCAAGTTTAAAAGTAAAAAGAAGGTGCCTAATAATTAATTATTCATTTTTTTAAAACTAATTAAGTTAAAAATTTATTCAAAATTTAATTATTGTGATTGATTTTTTCTATTTTTGAAGTGTACGTATTGGTAGTTTAATGTATTGGAGTGTATAACAAGAATTTAAAATTTTTAAAAATAAAAAGAAGAGTAACATACAATTATTTCCTTTGACTTATAATGTTATAGGAGTTAATGCAAAAAAAAAAAGTCGGGCGGGTTGGACGGGTTTCAGGTTCGGGTCATCTTGGACCAGGTCAAATGTGTCAGGTAATTTTCTCGGGTCATTCGGGTTTCGGCTCATCTTGGTTCAGGTCATTCGGGTGTCGGGTTTGCTGGGTTTAGGGTCATGCTGGTTCGGGTTTTGACCTCAGGTCACTCGGGTTCTTGATCATTCGGATTTTGGGTTTTTCGGGTTTAGGATTCGGATCAATTGGGTCAGCCTTGAATTTTTTAATGTTTAATTCTTAAATTTATTTAATGTCTTAATTATTCAATCTATTTTACAATCCACTATCGGTTAAGTTTAGTAAACTGCATATACGGGTTAAAGAGTTGACATGTGTCCCTTTATATATTAATAATTTTGAATATTAAATACGTAATTAAGTATGAAGTGGGGTGTATGTTCAAATAAATATTAAATATAATATCTAAATTTATGTTCTTTCCTAATAGAAAAATTGTCAAGAAATTACTAATTAATTATTATTATTTATTCATTATGTAAAAAACAAATTACTAATTATAATCTTATTTAGTATTTATTCATATATAATAATTGTTCATATAATGAAGTTTAGCAAATTTAATCATAGGTAAAATTATAACAAAAATATAATTATTATTGAATAAATTATAGTTTAAAATGGTTAAAATTATAATAATGTGGATTTTATTGAATAAAATATAATTTTAGTTTATAGTATCTTTGGGTCATCCGGGTTAATTTCACGGGTCATTTGGATTACGAGTTTGTCGGATCGTCGGTCGTTTAATTTCTCTGATCAAGTCGAATTCGGCTGGATTGGACGGATTATCGAGTTTGGGTCATGTGCTATATATATAAGAAGGCCAGCGCCGCCATAGTCCCTCTTTAAGTTCCCAATTTTGTCTATTTAAACTTAACCCTCTCTCTCTCCCATGCAGCACTCTCTGTTAAATTCGCTTTCTTCCTGCGTTTCTTAACTCAAGATAGTTTGGCTAAAAAAAGAAACTCAAGATAGAATTCTTCTTAGAAACGCCATTACTTATTGTTTTCTGAATTTTGATAAATAATGGAGTGGAATCCACAAACTCTTCAGTTTCTCCACAAGCTTTCTCCCCAACTGGCTGGTTTTGTGTTTTCTCCATTACTAGAGCCAGAGAAGGAGCGGATCAAAACCCTCATCGACTCTGCTTCTCCTCACATTCAAAGCCAGCTCAGCGAAGCCCTTTCCGTCACTGGCAAGCGTGACTTTCCTAAATTATGGCCTTCTAGGGCTTTGACGCAGAGGAGGTTCTTCTGGCGGCCTTTCCGGCCGCCGTCTCTTGTGAAGCACATAAAAGCCTTACTCGTCAAGCGGCTCCGCCGCACGCCGGAACAGGGGCTTGATAAGAGCTTTGGCTATGGCAAGAATTTTGGAGCCAAGTACGAGCTTGGAAAAGAACTTGGCCAAGGGGGATATGGTCATGTTTTCGCTGCTAGAGGTTTAGAGGGCGAGCTCAAGGATCAAGTGGTTGCTGTTAAGATCATCTCAAAGGCTAAGGTATGGTGCTCTCTTTGTCTCCTTTTTCCTGACTTTTACATTATTTATACACTGTAATTTCAATTAATTTGAAGTTTGAACAACTGTTGAGATGTTAAGATCATTCTCTTGTTGGTTCTTTTTGGAGGGATTATTGTTAAAATTGAATTTGATAAAAATATTCTGAAGAAAGGTCATTAATTTCCTTGCCGGTATGGCTGTGGTCTTTGCTTTTACAAATATAGGAGTAAACTGGCAGGAGTATTCCTTAGTCGAAAACGATAATTTGCATGATTTAAGAGTAATTATAGAATAGTTGTGTTATCAACCTTGGTATCGTCAACCTCTCATCATCATTGATATTTGGTAATTACTTGTGCAATTGGGGACAATTTGTGACTTAAGATGGTATTATTCGTATTCTTTTAGTCATTTAGTAGGAAGCATTATTGTGTTTGTACTTCTAGAACAAAGACATATTTTACCTTATTGCTGATGATCATATATGGTATCTGACTATAAAATTTGTATTTAAACTCTATAATTTAAAAAAAATTAACTGTATCTACACCAAGTACAATAGAATTATGGGGGAATGGAATTTTGTTTCGCTAGTGAGAGACTTTTGCATCTTAATTAGCCACATGTTGCCAAGTATCTCTTTAAGTATTCAGAGCTAAAAAAAACTTACAATTTTGATGCCCTATATCGGGGGACATTACCATGGGCTCAAGGCTGTTGTGTTTTCTAGGAGGATACCGACAATCATGACAAGGCAGGGTTGTTTGATTGCCCTATTAGCATTACCAATCTCTTATCTTTTGTCTAGGTTTTTTTCTTTTGTGTTTGTATTGCAGACTAGGAAACAATTCCCCTCCAGTATGAAAAAATTGTTGTCTAAAAAACAGAAAGTGATCCTCTCATGTGGTTTCAGTATCCCACTATACTTGTAACATCATTAAGTTGCCAAGTTTTAATTGTTTAATACTACTAGAATGCTGGTGCCCATTGGAAGTTCGAAATATTTAACTGCAAAACATTGAATATACAAGATATGAAAAGCTAAAAGACCATATAATATGCAACCTTCTTCAGTAATATCATAATTAAGCGGAGCGCTTTTATGCGCGAAAAATGCTAGTAGCTAATGCCTTTGAATTTAATAATTTCTCTAGTTCTGATTCATGGTCTTTTTTGCTGCATAAGTCCTAAAACGTTGGCAATTAAATAATCTGTTTATAATCCCCAGGGTTTGATCCGGTCATTACCCTTCTAAGGTAGGGTCTTACTTGGCCTAGGATCAAATTCCAGGTCCCATAAGATGGGGTTTCGTTCTTATGGTCTTAGGGGATATTAAGAGATGAAATGGAAGATGTGTCCATTGCACCTACTGCATTTTAACCAGGTTTATTTGACAGATGGAAACGGTGTTATGTATTGAAGCTGTTCAAAGGGAGGTTAAAATATTGAAGGCACTATCAGGACATAAGCATTTCGTCGAATTTTATGACGCATGTGAGGACGACAATAACGTGTACATAGTCATGGAGTATGTCTCTTCTTCTTTCTCTTCAAACTTGTTGTGGGAGTTCAATTTATCTTTGTTAAAGCTATGTCTTTGAATTACCCTTTTTACTTCTGGATCATTTTGATTTTAGTCTTCAAATAGGAAAATTTTGAATATTCCAACTCTATTATCATATATTTCATCTCCGCGTTTCTTGAATTTTGTGTCTTACAATTTTGGATTCTGTTGCTTATCAGATTGTGCGAAGGTGGAGATCTTTCAGACAAAATGCCGGCAAGGTAACTTATTTTTGTTAGCGTCTATGTTTCTTCACAAGCCATAGTGTTTGAATGCCATGAATTATCTGTTTAGAGACCAAAGGGTTAGAGAAATATCAAGATTTTATTTGTTGGTAGAATATGCGGTCCTTATTACCATGATTAGGTTGCTTATCGTTGATATTGAGATAAGAATTTCTCTATTGTAGGGGAAGGGAATGCACTGAGGAAGACATAAAAGCCATTGTTACAGAAATTTTAAGTGCGATTTCGTTCTGTCATCTTCAGGGCATTGCACACCGTGACATAAAGCTAGAGGTTTTTACTTTTCTAATAATTGGTTCAAATGGATTGTGAATTTGAAAAGTTTATATTCTGGCATGATTATTTTATTTTTGTTTGTACTCTTTATTGCTTGATCACAGAACATAGTGTTCACTTCCGAGGGTGAAGATGCTGAGATGAAGCTAATTGATTTCGGGTTAGCTGATTTTGTTAGGCCAGGTAATAATTGATAATCACCTATACAGTTGAGCTTGGTTCACCAATGAACATACCTCCCTACAATCCCTGATGGAACGTACCATCTAGTTTCTGTTGGGTTCCTTCCTATACAAATAATTTTCTTATGTTTAAATAATTAAACATAAAACATGCACATTACCTGCAAATTTTTCAGATCTCTTTTCTGCTTCAAATTAGATAAGAAAGTAATATAGTTTCTTACATATTGGAAAGTGGAGCAAAATGTTGTGGGATAAATTGCTTTGTTAGTTAAATATATATCTAGTCATGTTTGAATAAGTTACCCTTTAATAAAATAAATATAATGCAAGGTCTAGTTAATCTGTTTCTTTATGGTTATTAATTGTCATTTTGTATATATTAATAAATTCACCATTATCATATAACTGGATTAGATATCAAGATCACAGCTAATAGTTCTTTTTTTTTTCCCTTTGTTTTAACTTAAATGCAATGTATGCAATAGGTCAATGGTTTGATTGTATTCCGGGAACTACTCTTTACATGGCTCCTGAAGTAATTGATGGTTAACATAGACCAGAACTCGATATATGGAGCATTGGAGTAATCACCTACAGCTTGTTATGTGGAGATTGGCCATTCTGGGCAAGTACAGACTCAGGAATTTTCCAATTGGTGAAAGAATCTGATCCCAAATTTGATGATTTGCCATGGCCTTCTATCTCCCCGGAGGCCAAAAACTTTGTTAAGAGACTGCTAAACAAGGATCCCCAAAGAAGATTGACTGCTGCTCAAGCTTTAAGTAAGTTGGGACTTCGCACCTTTATATGTGATAAAATGTTAAACACATTGATCTTAATCTTTTGTGTAAGTTTGTGATGATGTCTGGAATTATTTTGAATGTTTAAGCTTGTTGCCTTATGTTATTAGCTTTAATCATTTAATTAGATTTGTCATCTCTTATTCTGCGGAACCAAACAAAATGTTTTTGGATGTTAGTCACATATCAATTCCTGCATTTTCCACTTTTGCATTATATTCCACTTTCTTGTCTGTGTGTATTGTAATGCTGATAAAGGCACTTTTATGGCATTTCAGGTCACCGTTGGTTGCGGGATGAAAGTCATCCAATCCCTCTTGATTTTACGATCCATAGGATAACTAAGTTATACCTTCATTCAAAACCGCTCGCATGTGCTGCCAAAAAGGTACTATATCTCTCTGTTGGATCACGGAAATGCTTTCCATCTTGGTCATTGAATCAGCATCCTGTAACTTCTTTCATGTAATATATAGGTACTATTAGCAAACTAATTCAAGTTTTGAACTGTAATTGGCATTTTCGTGTTTCCATTTTTGCTAAATTATATTAGTATCACTCTGAATTGAAGTTAGCCCACCCCCCACCACCACACACTTTTTTTTTTCTTTTCAAATGTATAAATAAAAAACTCTCTGCTATACACACACACACACAAGTGATGCTTCAAATTTCTAGTAATTAACAATGATCGTTTCTGACTGGGTAGAGTATGCCCAAGTTTGTTTGTGTGGGTGTGTTTGCAGGTGCATGTAGAAGGGGTTTAAATGTGTTTTTCTTTCTGTCACACTCTAACTTATGGTCTTTTAATTGTTACAATTGCAGGCCCTTTCAAAAGCACTAACAGAAGATGAGCTGGTTTATCTTAGGGCGCAATTCAGGCTGTTAGAGCCAAACAAAGATGGGAGTGTCTCTCTGGAAAATTTTAAAATGGTTATTGACTGCCTCTATGGCCCTATCTATCAAGTCTTATGATTATAACCGTTAATGATTTAAAGTTGATATATTTCTCTTTTCAATGACCTGACATGTTGAATTGATTATGGAATTGGGGATATCTCCATAATCCGTCCATTTTCCTTCTTTTTTTTTTTTCCTGTTGCGTCTTTGATATTTCTCTCTTTGTCTCTCTTTAATTCATAAACAATGGCTTTATGACATTATTACCTCAATTTAATCTGCAGGCTCTTGCTAGAAATGCTACTGATGTAATGGATGAATCATGGGTTCCTGACATTCTTAGTGCGGTAAGACACTTGATAGAAATTTTCTCTGCTTGGTGTCGATATTTATTACGCTTTATCCTCACAATAAGTCTTTATGTTTTGTCATTTTGATTTAAACTTGTTGTATTGGTAACAAAAGATTTATCGGTGTTTTCTTTATATACACAGTTCTGCATTCTTTATGGTCTATGTTTTCTTGAAAGAAATAAGTCGCCTCCTTCCTCCTGTTGCTTTTTGTATTGTCATTAGAATCTTTGTTCCTTACTGTTGCTTTTGAAAATTCAGATGGGACCGCTCGGAGATAGGAAGATGTACTTTGAAGAGTTCTGTGCAGCTGCAATGCACATACTTCACTTGGAAGCAGTTGATGGGTGGGAGCAGATTATGTCCACGGCTTTTGAGCATTTTGAGCAAGAGGGCAATCGAGTAATTTCGGATGAAGAATTTTGCCAGGTACGTTGAATAATTGCTTCCAAAATATCAAACAGCCTTTCTTCTTGTCCTAATATATAATATTCTGTATGATGTGATGATTTCATTTTGGTTTTGACTTGCCTTTTAGGAGTTGGGTATTAGGAAGCCTTCACCTGCAGCTCTTTCATATGTTCAAGAAGGTATTAGAAACTCTGATAGCAAGCTGAATTTAACTGGGTATATAAAACTTTTACGTGGCCCGAAGCTAATTTTTATGGATGAATCTAGCACATGACATCAGTAATCCTTTTCCTCTTTTAGCCATCAAAATATAGTTGCCAAAAATTCATGGCATTTTGGAATACTCATGTTTTTATTCAGAAGATAGTTTCCTTTAGGGTTTAGTTACAGAAAAATGTGATTAGGTGAAATAGTATCAATTCTGTTAGTGAGATATTTGGGGAAAATTTTATAATGAGAGTTTCAATCCTTCTCATGTCCCTAATTTTGTATATTGAAATTAAAATGGAATACTGGCAACAAATTTCTTTCTTGCTGGGTTGTAGAATCCAAAGATTAGTTATTACTTTTGCTGTAAATTTCGTTCCTTCCTTCTGCTCCTAAAGATGGACAAAATATCCTTTCGGTAGAACAGATAATTTATCAATCTATGACAATTGAAATAGGCATGAACAATTGAACATAGCAAATAGTAATTCAAGCATATATTACTTAATAGCCATATAAGGGGGGAAAAAAAGAAAAAAAATCTTCTTGCTAATTGTTCATGCTTAAGCTGTTGAGAAATAATCTTCTGCCTCTCATATAGGCCTGCATTTTGTGAGCATCAGGGATATTTTCCTTGATGACAGCAACATGCAAGAAATCTTCAGCCCATCGACACAATCGAGGTAAGGTTTTGGGTTCCAACACTTGAATGCCAATTACTTGTTCCAGGTTCTTCAACCAATAGGCCAGCAATCCATAGGAAATGTCCACTAAATTAATGGTCTCACCACCAAAAAACTTCTCCTCCCCAATAGCCTTTTCTTCTAAAGTTTTCAGCACTTCTGAAACTTCTTTTGCTGCTTCCTCTTGCTCTTCTTCCCCAGTTGATTGAAAAAAAGCTCGGAAAACTATATCCTGAACATCATTATATACAATTTGGTTACTATATTCTTAATTAACAAGAGGAATTAAGAAGAAAAAGAAGCTGTCAAGTTCATCACCTTGTCTGCTCCAAATTGAATCCAGAACCTGGCCATGGCTCTCTCGTAAGGATCGGTTGGGAGCAATGGAGTCTCCGGCCAGGTTTCGTCGATGTATTCGAGGATGACGACTGACTCTGCAATAGGCTTACCGCCATGAACGAGGACTGGGATTTTCCTGTAGACAGGATTGTATTTCAATACAAGTTCACTCTTGTTAAGAAGGTCTTCCTCTATGTATTCATAATCTACCCCTTTAATTTTCAATGCCCATATCACTCTGTGACTAAAAGGACTAGACCAAAATCCATGTAGCTTCACTTCTGCCATTCATTTCATTTTGATAAGCTCAAGAATGCCAAAGTCTATATATTGATCAAAGACAAGACTTTTTATATGCTTGGACAAAGTTGCAACTTTTTACTAGTAATTAATACTCGTGAAAAATGTGAGTCTTCATTCCTTTTATAAAAATATCTTGAGTTTCTTTCACCCAACAAAAAGAAAAAACAAATAATAGTACTAATTACGTAAGTTCTGAATATCCCCTGTTTTTGGTCTTTACTTCATTTTTCTCCCCTGAATTACTGACATGAGAATTCAAATCAAATAACCTCGTTTATAAATGAATTTTAACTTTTGGCATGAGAATTGAGAACATACAAATTCAAAAGTACATGATTATTTAAAACATAACAAAGCAGATAAAACATTATTTCAAGCTGCTTCCCAAGACAAGTATAGGAAAAAATCAATTTCCTAGTTTTGCAGCAACAATCTTCTCCCTCATGGCTCTCATATACACAAGCATTTTGTCACGATCAGGAAGGTTTTCCTTGATGACAGGAACTTGCAGGAAATTTTCAGCCCATCGACACAATCGAGGTAAGGATTTTGGTTCCAAAACCTCAACCCCAATCACCTCTTGCATGTTCTTGAACCAATAGGCCACCACTCCATAGGTAATGTCCACTAAATTTATGGTATCTCCCCCAAAAAACTTCTTGTCTCCAAGAGCTTTCTCTTCTACAGTTTTCAACACTTCTGAGAATTCCTTTGCTGCTTTCTCTTTCTCTTCTCCCCCAGTTGCCTGAAGAATTGCACGGTAAACCGCAGCCTGAACATCACCATATATACTCATTCAATTTGATTAATACTATTATCATGTATATCCTTAATTAACAACAAATGAGTAGAAAAGAAAAGACAGAGTCAAGAACCCAAGATCATCAGATTTATTACCTTGTCTAGTCCATATTGAATCCAAAACCGAGCCATGGCTTTCTCATAAGGTTCAGTTGGGAGCAATGGATTTTCCGGCCAGGTTTCTTCGATGTATTCGAGGATGATGAGGGACTCAGAAATAGGTTTGCCGCCATGAACAAGGACAGGGATCTTCTTGTAAACAGGATTGTATTTCAATAGCTGTTCACTCTTGTTAGAAAGGTCTTCCTCTATGTATTCATAGTCCACACCTTTGATTTTCAATGCCCAAATCACTCTGTGAAGAAAAGGGCTAGGCCAGAAACCATGTAACTTCACTTCTGCCATTGATTTGATTAGAACAGAGCTCAAGATGCCAGGCCAAAGTCAATGTATATTGATCAAAAGTGCTTGGACAATAAGTTTCAATTTAAATTTTAAATACTCAGGAAAAAACTTAGTCTTATTTAATTTGTTTATAAATATATTTTGGGTTTCGTGTTAGACTTAAACATCTCCTATCTGATCTGATTAATTAATCCCAGGCACTGGTTTTACTTCATTTTCCCCTTTTAATCAATTAGTAGCAATATGGGAATTTAAAAATCCTCATTTTATTTTTTTAATATCCCAACAACCCCCTTAACTATATAATACTAACCAATCCTGCTTTTGATTGTGCTTGGGTTGGGACCTTATCATCCTAGCTAGAAAGAACTTGATTCTCTTGCTTTTCATGAAACTCAAGTCTCTACATGTTTGTGTTATAATAAGAATTATGGTTCCCATCCTTATTTCAGTTAAAATGCAAAAGTGGGTATCAGAAAAATGAAACAGTGTATAAAACTCACTTTTAGTAGTAGTATTCAATCATTCATAGAACATGAAGTACAATTTTCTTAATTAATCATAGGGAAGCATATATCAACTGGTTGAGCTAAGTGCTCTGCTGCAAAAGCAGAACATTATTTATACAAAAGGTAGCATGCAAATTTATTAAATAATCTAAGTAAAGAGTCTTAAAGCTCTTAGCTATTATTAGCAGTGGCAGTGGCCAGCATACGTTCCCTGACTCGGCTCATATGGGATATCAATCTTGGACGATCAGGAAGATTTTCTCTGATTACAGGAACATCCTTAAAATTCTCAGCCCATTCATGCAATCGAGGCAAAGTTGTTGGTTCCAGCAATTTGACTCCCAACACTTGTTCCATGACAGGGAAGAAATAAGCCAACCATCCACAGCAAATATCCACTAAATTGATTTCATCCCCACCAAAAAATTTCTTATCTCCATTCCCAAGCCCATGTTCTTCTATTACTTTCAGATGTTGTAACAATTCTTTTGCTCCCTTTTCTTGCTCCTCTCCAGTTCTTCCGTAAAATGGAAAAAAAACTGCAGGATTCTGCTTGGTATATACAAAATAACATCTTCAATTTAATTTGATTCTATACATATATATGGATGAGAAATGAATGAATATAATAAAAAAACATAAAGTTAATCATTTACCAGTAGGTCTCCTACAAGTTTGAGCCAGAACCGAGCATTTGCTCTGTCATAAGCATCATGGGGCAGCAAAGGATGCACGTCAGGCCAAGTTTCTTCTATGTATTCGAGGATGACAAGGGACTCAGCCATGGGCTTACCGCCATGGACGAGGACAGGAACTTTCTTGTGAACTGGATTGTAACTTAACAGCAACTCACTCTTGTTGCCAAGGACGTCTTCTTCTATGTATTCATAGTCTATGCCTTTGAGTTTCAGTGCCCATATCACTCTCTGACTAAAAGGACTAGCCCAAAATCCATGTAGCTTTACTTCTGCCATAGCTTTTGAACACAAAAATCTTATCAAGATGCACAAGTACCCTTTTATATGATTTTGATCAGTGTGGATGACTTCTTAAATTGTTTGGTCAATATGTCGTAGGTTTGAAAATTCAAACATTGATTAGAAGTTTCTCGGCAATAGATTCTTTTGGATTCTAATTTTATATATGAAAGTTCAAAGGAATAACGTTTAAAACACCCTGTCCTAAAACGAAAGATTTTCCCTAATCAAATGCAAGTTTGAATACGTAATTTACTTTCATGTTTCTATGTTTTCATTAGAAGAAAACTTTTCAACTTTCAACCAAAAGTTTTTACTTTTCAATTTTCAAGCAAAAGTTTTAAAGGTAAAAGTACTCGGGAGGTCCCTGTACTATACGAAATGTTGATTTTGGTCCCTGTACTTTTTTTTCTACAAATTCGTCCCTCTACTATCAGAACCTATCATCCGAGGTCCCTCACGTTAGCATGTCGTGACAGACCCGTCAAATATGCTGACGTGGCACTAACACCGTCTTTTTTGCTAACGTGGCAGGTGACACATGGAATAAAAATTAAATATTTTTTTAATATATTTTATTTTATTGAAATTTACTTTTTAAAAAAATATTTAAAAAAAAGAAATCTTCAACAGATCACGTTTGCTGTAATTTTCTCACTTGCAAGGATGATTGGCGGACCCTATCTAACTTTTGTGACTTTAACAGCTAATAATCCATTGCTTATCAAGATATTACTACTATAATTAATTAATTAC
>AWUE01022255.1:0-11716 GCA_001974825.2 Corchorus olitorius
AGATGACAATGGAGAGCAAGGAAAGGATGTGCATGGGTTGCAAGGAAGCATGAAAAGCTTGAAGATCAAGGAGATATCACACAACATGTTTCTAGCACCAAGGAGATGCCAAAGATGCCATTTGATCCATTGAAGATGCCATTAGGTCCAATGACAAGAGCAAGAACCAAGAGATTCAAGGATGCATTATTGGGCCTTGTTCGAACTCATCTTGAAGACTTGAAGACCATTGAAGTTCATTTGAAGAGCTTTGATGATGATTTGATCAAGAAAACACCAATCAATTACAAGTTTATCACTTTGCTTGGGATTGATTCTACATGGCCGGACTGACATCGTTGCATGAGCCCATTAGCATCAGTTTGCTTTGTTTGGGCTTAATTCTATCTTAGATTAGCTAATTTTAAGTTTGGATGTTATTTGGGTTGGGCCTTGTTTGACTAAGTTCAATCCTTGTTTAATTATGCTTTTATTTCTGTTTCCTAGTTGGGCTTGGACTAGTTTTTCCCTAGCCCTTATGTTTGGACGAAAATTAGGTTTTATTTTTGGATATTGGTCAAATCCCTTTGCCTATATAAGGGATCCATACCCCTCTTTTGTATTCAAGTTAAGTTTATCAATCAAAGAGAGTTTTCTTTTGAAAATTTAGCTTCATTGTTCTAGTTTGAGCAAGCTTAGGGTTCTTCAATCTTGTAGAGTCGTAGCAAGCAATTAGATAGTGATTATCTAGTTGTGCTTCTTGTGATCTTAGGTTGATAATTGCAGGTCTAATTATCCATCCATGTCGACGAAAGAAGATCTAATCTTTGTGAAGAGTTCAAATCGACAAGAACTAGAAGTTGAGGTTGTCAAGTTGATCTTTGGAGGACTTTCAAGGATAGATTTGAATCTAAAACAACTAGATTCGCATCAATTGGTATTTAGAGCATAGGTTATCATCTTCAATCGGTAAATTTATCCTTCTATTCATCCTTCATCAAGTTTTTCATCCATCAACATCAAAATCGCATAAACTCACCTTTTCTTTTCAAAATTGCAGAAACTTGTAAATTTTTTTCCTGATTCATTATAACTCCAATTGCTTTGAAATTTCATATTTGGAGTCCTCATACATTAGGGTTTAATCGAAAAATATCAAAAATAAAAAAAATAAAAAAAAAGTTCACCCAGAAACTTGTAATTTTTTTCTGGATTCGTTCTTACTCGGAAAGGGCTGAAATTTTAGTTTTAGTGTTTATTCATAGTGATCTTTCTGGGAAAAATATTGAAAAATTCAAAAAAAAAATCAATTTGAGTCATCGATTTTTCCAGGGGGTGTTTTAGGGTTCTTTAGTTGTTTTTTTTAGCTAATTTGTGCAACTAACCATAGTTGGAGCTCTTTGGTGCAATTGATTGTTTGTTTGGGTATCTTTGGTTGCTTTTGCTGTGAATTAAGGTTTAATTTGAAGAATTTCAGGTTGGAACCCTATTGGATTCAAGTGGTATAAAATAGGATTTAAGTGGTACTAGGGTTCTTGATTGTTGAATTGGTTGAATTGTGTTGTTTATGTTGTTTACTTGGATTTTTGCAGCAAGCTTTGGCAACATAAGGAGGCTGCAAAAGTTGGTTTGGTTTGATCACTTACCTTTTGATTCACTCTAGTTTGCTTCTAATTGTTTGTTCTTCAAGTAGGTCACGAGAAGAAAGTACTCTTACTACTTGCTCTTATTAGGCCTATTGAAGCTAAGAAAAAGGCAAATTGTGTGAGATCATCAAGAGAGTAGTGGGCGGCCAACCCTTAGGATTGTGTGCAAACACGAGAGAACAACAAGGTATACACACACACTTGTGAGGAATTTTTACTACTAATCTTTTTCTTTTCGTAGGTACAATGGGAGATAGAGGAGGTGGCGAAAATCAAGCCAATGATTTGGCTACTATGATACGAGCCTTGATGCAAAGATTGGATGCCTTAAACAATGAAGTTCAACAAATAAGGTAAGAAAGGGTTAATTAAGCTCAATTACCACCACCACCACCACCACCACCAAGGGGAGGCGATTTGGTAGATGAAGTTAGAGAAAATTTGAGGCCTAGAAGAGTGGTTGATAGAAATGAGTCTAAGGACAACATCAAGTACACAATCCCTAAGTTCAATGGGAGAGGGACTCCAGAAGATTACTTGGATTGGGAGTCAAAATTGGACATGTACTTTGATTTTCACCCCTATGCCGAATCCAAAAAAGGTACAAATTGCTATCCTTGAGTTTGTTGAGAATGTTTTGAATTGGTATAATCAATTGGTGCAGTCTAGGAGAAGAAATAGGGAGAGGCCAATTGATACATGGGGCGAATTGAAAAGTGCTATGAGGAGGAGATTTGTGCCTAGCTACTACATCAATTCTCTTTATCAAAGTTTGCAATCATTGAGACAAGGATCAAAGAGTGTTGATGAGTACTATTCGGAGATGATGTTGTTGATGTCTAGGGCTGAAGTTGAAGAAGTTCCACGAGCAACTATGGCTAGATTCCTTGCGGGCTTGAATAGAGAGATTCATGACATTGTGGAGATGCAAAAACACTATGACTTAGAGGAGATGTTGCAACATGCCTTAAAGGCCGAGGGTCAAGTGAAGAGGAATAGTATGGCCAAAAGGGGATTCACATCATCAAGTAGCTCTTGGAAAACTCCTTACAAGAAAGAAGAGAAAACACCAATCAAGGAGAAGGAGGTATCGCCAAAAGCCTTTGTAAGTCCCAAAACCGATTCTAAATCTTCATCTAGTTCTTCTTCTAAATCTCACATAAGTGTTTTAAGTGTCAAGGATTTGGCCACTATGCAAAGGATTGTGTCAACAAGAAGGTGTTATACTTTAATGATCATGGTGAACTTGTGAGTGAGGATGAAGAATTTAACTTAGGTTCTAGTGGAGATGGAGATGATGAAAGGCAGGATGTGGTGACAAGTGATGATGATGATGAGTTACCACCACTTAAAAATTTGGTTGCTAGGAGAGCTTTGAGTGCATATGTTAAGGATGATGTACAAAACCAAAGGGAGAACTTGTTTCATACTAGGTGTTAGGCAAATGGGAAGCCTAGTAGTGTGATTATTGATGGTGGGAGTTGTACAAACATAGCTAGTATGTATTTGGTGAAGGAGTTGCAATTACCCACTACCAAACACCCTAACCTTATAGTTTAGGATGGTTTAATGATGGAGAGGAGATTAAGGTTAACAAACAAGTTTTAGTTTCTCTTTCTTTGGGCAGGTAAAAAGAGGACGTTTTGTGCGATGTTTTGCCAATGCAAGCATGTCATGTACTACTTGGTCGACCATGGCCATATGATAACAAGGTGAAGCATGATGGTGAGACCAACAAGTACTCTTTTATGCGTGGTAAGCATTCTATTACTTTAGTTCCTTTATCACCTCAAGAAGCTTTAAAGGATCAATTAAAATTGAAAGAAGATTTTGCTAGAATGGAATCTGAATATAGGGCTAAAGAAAAGGAAAAATATGATAATTGCGTTGAGAACAAATCTGTTGAGAAAAGTAGTTATAAGAAAGTTGTTAAGGAGTGTATGTTAGTTACTAAGAGTGACATTAAGAGTGCTTTGCATGATAATTCTGTTTTGATCTTACCTTTGCTTCGAAATACACTAATGAGTACTAACAACTTCGCTGGAGAACTTCCAAGCAATATTGTGTCTTTTTTGAGTGATTTTGTAGGAATTGGAGTTGTTTTGATGCAAGGAGAGAAGCTCGTAGCTTACTTTTGTGGGAATATTCCTAGTGGAATTCCACCCATTAGAGATGTTGAACTCCATCCATATGGTGTGCGATACGAGTTCATTGAGAGCTTTCCATGTGTGGTGCGATATAAGCAAGATTTGAAGACAAATCTTCTTCATGGGGGAGGGAATGATGCGCCAAGGACTTAGCATGGACTTGAAGATGACAATAGAGAGCAAGGAAAGGATGTGCATGGGTTGCAAGGAAGCATGGAAAAGCTTGAAGATCAAAGAGATATCACACAACATGTTTCTAGCACCTAGGAGATGCCATTTGATCCATTGAAGATGCCATTAGGTCCAATGACAAGAGCAAGAGCCAAGAGATTCAAGGATGCATTATTGGGCCTTGTTTGAACTCATCTTGAAGACTTGAAGACCATTGAAGTTCATTTGAAGAGTTTTGATGATGATTTGATCAAGAAAACACCAATCAATTACAATTTTATCACTTTGCTAGGGATTGATTCTACATGGCCGGATTGACATCGTCCCATGAGCCCATTAGCATCAGTTTGCTTTCTTTGGGCTTAATTCTATCTTAGATTAGCTAATTTTTAAGTTTGGATGTTATTTGGTTTGGGCCTTGTTTGACTAAGTCCAATCCTTATTTAGTTATGCTTTTATTTCCTTTTCCTAGTTGGGCTTGGACTAGTTTTTCCCTAACCCTTATGTTTGGACGAAAATTAGGTTTTATTTTTGATATTGGTCAAATCCCTTTGCCTATATAAGGGATCCATACCCCTCTTTTGTATTCAAGTTAAGTTTATCAATCAAAGAGAGTTTTCTTTTGAAAATTTAGCTTCATTGTTCTAGTTTGAGCAAGCTTAGGGTTCTTCAATCTTGTAGAGTCGTAGCAAGCAATTAGATAGTGATTATCTAGTTGTGTTTCTTGTGATCTTAGGTTGATAATTGCAGGTCTAGTTATCCATCCAAGTCGACGAAAGAAGATCTAATCTTAGTGAAGAGTTCAAATCGACAAGAACTAGAAGTTGAGGTTGTCAAGTTGATCTTTGGAAGATTTTCAAGGATAGATTTGAATCTAAAACAACTAGATTCGCATCATCACGTATGGTATCCTCAATACGGCCCATGTAAGTTCTCATCTCACTCCCATGTTGCCTCATCTCACGAACCATAAGTTGTTGAAACTTTCTCATAAGTATCTCTTGGAAATCCCATTAACTTCCAAGGGTGGTGGCATCTCCACTTGTGGTTGTTTGTGTCCTTGCTCCTTAGTCCTACGATGTACATTATACCAATGTGGATGATTGGCAATGAGTCGTCTCTTGATATCCAAATGACTCAAACAACCCACATCCTAGAGAGTAACAACCTAGCCATTGGCATTCCATCACAACGGCTTACTCCATGACAAAGCTTATCAACAACATAGAAATCATCAATGTGAAGCTTATCCTTAAGTTCCATGTACTTGATTATTACTTCCTTAATACCTCGGGTTCTTGAAAATTTTCACTTGTTATTCCAATGTAGCACTTCCCAATGCTCAAAAGCTCCTCATCAACTCCAAAATTATCTCTTATCTCCTTTCGAACCACTTTTAACAAAAATCCACAAAAATCTACAACTTTCCCAAAGCTTGAAAATTTGATGAATTGATGGAAAAGGTGTTGGATAATCTAATGGGTAAGTGTTTTGGGTGATAAAAAGATGAAAGAAATAATTTGTAAGTGATTGAGTAGTGAAATTGAGAATTAAAGTGAGTGAATTTTGAAATTTGGAGGTAATAGAAGAAAAATGAAAAAGGTTTAGGATGGAGATGGGTGTTAAAGAATTGAAGGTGGTTGATGGGTGGTATTTATGGTGTTGGAGATGAGTGATGGCTGTCAGTATGGGGACTCGGCCTTCAGCAGCTCGCGCCTGGGTGCTCAGGCCTACGGGCTGGGTTCTCAGGCTTGCGACCTGGGGCCCTGTTGGAGTCGGGCTGGCTGCCCATGGCATGGCATGTGCGAGGTAGCTGTGGTTGTGAGTTACGGCCTGGGTATTCAGACAATCTACCTAGGGGTCCAGGTCAAGTCGGGTTTGCCTTCCCAAATGCTCTCCCCTTGCATTTTCTTACCAACTTCAAACTCAATTCTTAATGTCCCAAAACTAAATATCATCCACACTCTTGCAAAATTCCCAAAATTCTTCAAACCAAAAAAACTTGTCTCTCACCAAAAATCCTTAAAACAATTGAGGGCTATCAAAGGAAATCTAAACTCTTATCACTTAAGATTCTATATGTATGAGATGCATGAAATAAATTAATACAAAATCCATAAAAACTACAAATGATATGCGAATATGCATGAATGTAAAGATACAAAATGATGCATGAAATACCATTCAAAACAAAGAATCAACATATTCAATTCATCAAGTAAAGATATCATCAATTAAAGAACAATTAAGAAGGAAAAATGTTAAGAAAAGCTTATTTTGGGTGTTGGCATTCGTGTGCATGCTTCTTCCATCCTCATTGTTTGGCTTTTCTTTAATCCTTCTTTGAAATTGAACTATGTAATCCTTAGTTTTCAATGTACCTAATAAGTAACAAAACTGAAGTTCATTAAGTTCAAGAAAAATATGGAAAACTAAGCATGCAAGTCTACCATATCATCATGTTCGTTCTCTAAAGATTAATCATAAAGCACAAAAGAGGAAAAGGTAAAGAAAACTCTTATTGATTGATTGGAGTGCTCAAGTCTTCTCAATCGCTAAGCTTCTCCTTGTAGTTTTCCTTCCACGTAAACATGATCAATTGGTATGACAAGTTTTTGATTCGATCTTCTTGAGGTTGAGCTAGACCCCATGAAGGTTGAAACATAATCGATGCAAACTTATTCCTTGAGCCATTCGGCTTTTGCACTCATCCTTTATCAAACTTCAATTTAGTTAGACTCTATTACTATGACACAAAAGAAAAATTAGTAACTTCAAAAACAAAAACAATGAAAAGGGTTAGAAAATTGGGTTGCCTCCCAATAAGCGCCTTTCTTTATTGTCTTTGGCTAGCCTTTCCTCCATCTCCCTTTGTTAAGGTGGATCATACCACTTCAAAGCAAAAGGTAGAGATGATGAGATATGATAAATTTGAGCATAAAAGTAGGGGGAGTAAAATAGAAGGAAAGAATTTACCAATTTTGTTGAGAGCGACTCCATGAATGGCTATGAATGACAATGCCATTTGTGTTGTCGTTAGAGGTTGATGCAATGAGAGCTTTCGACATCCTTGATTAGCATTGCTTCTTTCTTGCCTTTGCGAAGTGTCCTTATCTTGGTTAATCTCCTCATCCTTCAAAAGGAATTGATCCATGGATATCCATTCCTCTTCTCCATAGCTTTCGTGTTTAAGAAATTTGTTGACCCCAAATAAATTTGGACTCATAGGTTTCAAAAGTTGGGCATCAACAAGATCTTTCAACTCTTCAGAATGTCCGAAGTGCTCATCATTTGGTGGCTCTTCCTTGTGCTTTGCAATCTTTGGTGGAGAAGGTGGAGGAATGTCCATCTCAATGTCTTCTTTTGGTGCTTCCTTTTCTTCTTGCACAATCTTGGGAGTCTCCTTTGGTGTTATAGGGATGCAGACCATGCATGGGGTATCATCTTCATCATTGGAGATGGCGTCTTGCGCATTAAGCTCTTGTGATTCCAAATCATCCATTGTTTTGCTTAACACCTCTTCAATTCCCTTCATGATTGGGACAACAATTTCAAGAAATTCACCTTCCATCGCACTTGGTTCAGAATAGGTTGGTTCCTCCCATGAAAATGTAGCTTCAATTTCTGCTTCATGATCCTTTTGTGTAGTCTTTAGCAATCCATCTACCATCTTCCATTGTTCCATGGGAGCTTGTTCGATTTTAGCAATTAAAGGGATGTTTACCTTCCACTTCCTAGGTGAATCAAATTGGCTTTCTTCACTGCATGTCTTTTTTGCCTCAAGTCTTTGAGGAAACGATGATGGACAATCATTGGGCGGCATCGTTTTCTTCTTTGGTTCCCTCTTTTTCCTTGGTGAATCTTGAGAAATTATTGGAGATGAAGCTGAGTTCATCCCAAAATCTGGCTTCTCTTCATCCTCACTCTTCACAGAACTCTCCTCATCACTTAGCATTTGCACATGGGATATGGCAGTTGGTGATGGTTTCATTTCAGGGGTAGGAAGAACTGGCTCAATTGGTGGCGTAGAGAAAGGAAATGGGGTCTCTGGTGCCTCCATCTTTTTTGTAACCCTTGGTTGATTGTCTTCCATTCCCATCGAGTTGATCCCATTTCTTTGCGCATTGTTCAATCCATTGTCACATTCCATGTTGTTCTCTTGTCCTTGAGCCATGTTCAAAGGTTTTTGCAAAGAGGGTTGTTGATGATGTTTCACCCCTTGACTCGCAACTAAACATCGCATCAGATTGACTATTATTTTTTTTTATCAACAACCACTATATTAAGCGATTGAACCACCTCTCGCATTTCTCTCATTTCTTGGCGAACTGATGATTCGAACTTTGGTTCATTAGGCTTGAGAATCTCTTCTGCTGTGCTGAATTGATGAATGTTCTCTGTCACGATGTTGAGCAGCTTCCTTGCTTCTTGTAGGTGTTTTAAATGTGAGGCTACCTCCACTAGTTGCATCAATGTAGACTTGATCTTCATAGAACAATCCATCATAGAATTGTCATATCAAGAGAGTTGATCTTACTTCTGACATCGGCATGCTTTGCTTCTGGAAAGTACTTGTTCAAGAATGCTCTCTCCATTCCTTTCCAAGAAGTAATCGACTTTGATGGTAGACTCCAAAACCATTCTTCTACTTTACCTTCCAAGGTCATTGGAAAAGTTCGAAGCTTTGTTTGCTCTTGAGGCATCCTAGTAATTATAGCACATTTGATGATGAAACGTCGCAAATGCTCATGAGGATTCTCATGAGGTTCTCCATGAAAGTTGGTAACAGACGGATCACTCCTGGCTTCAACTCATAGGATAAATCTTCTGGATACTCTATGCAGTGGAGCTTCATTTCACAGTTGAAGTTCAACTCCCTTAAAGTACGTGATTGCTCCATTGTCTCGAAATATTAATTCTTAGAAAATAAAGACTAGAAGAAAATTTTAACACTTAAACGAAAAATAAAAATGAAAATAAAAATAAAATAACGAAAAAGTAAGGGTAAGCAATTCTTAGATAATAAGTTGTCTTCAATCTTCTTGTTGCTTCCTTACTTCCCTGACAACGGCGCCAAAATTGTGATCGGTCGTTGAACAAACCACAAGATAAATCCCCACAAACCTTTAACTATTAGCTAGGGCAAGTGGGGGTCGAATCCCACAGAGAAGGTGGAAACAAATTAAAGCCAAATTATACTAAAGAAAATCTTACTAAAGGGGATTTTTATGGGTTTTCAAAATAGCTAAACTAAATTAGAAAACAATTATGTAAAACTAAACTAATGACTAAGAAAACAATTTAAGAAAAACAATTAATTAACTTCTTTTCCTCAAGGTAATTATTTTGATCAAATAAATCATGGATCACAGACACAAAGCATGAATTTGATTTGAATTGTAATCAATTAAGCATCATAAGTTATTCTAAATCAATATATATCCTAAGACGTAGACTTCAATTTTCATTAGAAAAAAATAATCCTCTTAATATTTTAAACATCTCCATTTGAATAATTGGTCTAGGAGTAGAATACCCAATACTCCAACATGCTAATAAAATTAATCTGCATCTCGCTAAAACTAATTTCTATTGTTTCTAATCAAAACATCACCCTGTGAAGAATCATAGAACAAGCATTAAGATTTACTTTTCCACATGCATGATAAATCATGACCAATCTCATCTACATCTAACCATCTCGGCCTATAGATTTCAACAAGGTTTGATAATCCCATTGAACCTATGACTCCTAGAATTACAACTGTCACTTGGACAAATATTAGCTTGACTCAAGCTAAATTGAATCTAACAATAGCATTCATAATCATCAAGATAAGTTATACACCCAAATATATCAAAATACGAACTCATAAGATGAAGTATAAGGATAAGAAACATATTCAAACCGAAAAACCAAGTTATTAAAAACAAAAGTCTTACCATAAATTTATTGATAAAAAATACCTATGAAAAATAAGTATAAAGGTTTAGCCTCTCATTGATTGGAAACTCCAATCCACAAAAGTTGTAGCTCTTGGAGTTCTCTTTCCAACGCATATTCATACACCTCATTTGGAGCTCTTGATCAGAAGTTATGGTTGTTTTCTCGAACTGTCGTCAAATCTAGAAAGTATTGAAGAAGCTTCAAGAGGAAGTGACATGAGTTGCCGATGGTGGATTGTTGGCCGTGTGCGCGGGAGTATCCCCGACTCTAGCTGGGCGCCCACATGGTTTGTCTGAAGATCCATGTGGTTTGCCTGATCACCCAGGTAGGTAGTGTCATAGTTCGGCACCTTGATATGTCTTCTTGCCTTGAACTCATCTTTGCTCTTTGCCTTGAAAACTCTAAACAATCAACTTTATGACTTTGATAAGCATAAAATTGGCTCGTTAAGCTCTTCAATCACGAACATGATAGCTGTAATCTTCATCCAAAACGTCCATGAAAAATACTTGTGCCTAAATCATCCAAAAAGGTACAAAATTGATGATTTTGTACTTTTCTTCTTGTCAACACCTATGAGCACAAATATAACCAATATAAGGCATAATCAAGCATAAAATACCCAAAAAGCATAGGAAAATGATCATAAAAGGATATATAATTTTGATCTGAACAGCAACGTGTTTGAAAATTTTTGCTCGTGATTGTTTTTATTTTTATTTTATAGGAATTAGGAAAGGTTTGATTTGATGTATTATATTCTAATATAAGTTAATAAATTAATAAAGGATCACTATGAAATAAATTGTCGATGGAATTTTTTAACTTCACATGCAGTTTTTTATATTTAAAAAGTTAAATATTAAATTGAACTTGTTGTATAGTTTTACTTTGCTTATTTTTTTATTTTAAAACTAATTTATTTAATAATTAGAGTCTGGCAAACAAAAATAATTAGAGCATTTTAGAACATTGTAAATGATGTTATGTGATATATCATCGGTCTAAAATTTTAAGAATTTAGTTATTTAATCTTAAATTATATGAATCTACAAATAATAAAATATATAAAATACTTTTAAACATATTTTATTAATCCGACGGTTGAACTGCTTGACCCGTGACCAGAGTCTTGAGTAGGTCATTGTCCGGGCCTTTTTTTTTTTTTTGACAATAGTCCGGGCCAATTTTAATAGTGTAGTTTTCAAATTAGATTCTTGCATTATTCACACAAAAAAATCATACTCATTTAAAATTTGTATTTATCTCAAAGTAATATTTTTTTTATTAATTTTCAAAATTCATGTTAATTATCTTATAAAATAATTTTCAATTCATATGAAATTAAAAATTATATTTAATCGTTTGAATTAGAAAACAAAATAGTTTCTCTATTTTGTGTCATTTAATCACCCAATCTTATTAATAACTATAGATACTTAAATATTTTTATTCTTTCACATTTCTACAATTTATTTATATTTACATTTAACCATATCTTACGATACTCGATACCTAAAAATAAGATTTCAATATACGATAATGCACAATTGATCTAGCAACACGTTTGGTTCATGGGAGTTGCAATTCGGCTCCACGTGTTTTCGTTGTGAACAGTAACTCACTTCGTTTGGGGGCTAAATGTTCAATTCAGGATATAACATTTGCCTGATGTTCAATTCAGGATGCAACGTTATAAAAGTGTCATTTAAGAATATAACGTTATCGGATGGTTTCAATTCAGGATATCGAGCTATGGATTGGAATATTTAAATGACACTCGCCTTGATATGCTGACATGGACGCCACGTGTGTGACAGCGTGTA